>JAYMFT010088368.1:0-14093 GCA_038088735.1 Panulirus argus | reverse complement strand
GAGAGTGAGAGAGAGAGAGAGAGAGAGAGAGAGAGAGAGAGAGAGAGAGAGAGAGAGATTGCCAGTGCCATAGCTCTAGGAAATAGATGGCTAGAAACTTGAAATTTTGTATGCTCACTCAGAAGACCCTGAGGGTGTACACTTGGGTAAGATTTTTAAATTTGGTGTGTGTGTGTGTGTGTGTGTGTGTGTACTTGTCAGTGCCATAACTACATGATGATGATAGTAAGAAACTTGAAACTTTGTATGCATAATAAGGGGTCCACAAGGGTGTGCACTTAGGTATGATTTTTTTAAAATTTACTGTTTGAGAGTGTTTGTCAGCACCATAGTTCCATGATGATGACAGCTAGAAACTTGAAACTTTGTATGCATACTAAATGGACCCCAAGGGGGTGCACATGAGTATGAATTTTAAACTTGGTGAAAAATATATACTGCAGAAGAGAGATATAGGAAAAATTAAAACACTGATTTTAACGAATTTTGGTTAGTGTCAAATAAGAATGTTTGTCCTGTTTTCAGTAAAGGAAAAAAAGAATAAGGCATCCCAGCAAATGATATAACCCATAGGGAAAATATAATAACAAGCACCAGTAACAGAGTAAACGTTCTTATTATATAAAGCTGGAAAGTGTAAGAGACCATCAGCAGGACGACACTGTAAAGTTCGCCAAAGACTATATTTAATATTGGTAGACCTAAGAATGTGAAATGGTGAAATGCTTCCACCTGAACATCCTCTGTTTCTACTGTAGGGCCTGAATGAGTAATAATGGCCTTCAAATGTTTACAAATGGTCTTCTCAGTACATATAGGAATACATGGCAGTCCATAACAAGTTAGACTTTGGAAATAAATAAGGCTTAGTTGTCAATTACCTATTTGTAAGAAAACTTTTAGCATTGTGATTAGGGGCTTTTTTAGTATACTTGTTCACAGTTTTGTAAGATAAACAAAATTATTGTATCTAATATCTATGAATCGCAATTCGTTGTAAAAGTTTATCATCTTTTCATGAATGAAGAGGAAAAGGGATGTTTGTGTGTACATGAAGAAAAAATTACTGTAATGATCTCTAAAGAAAGCTAGATACCTTGAGCCCTATTCAGCCAAAGCAAAAATATTTGGAAAACAATTAAGCAATTTCATCACAGAAAACAAAATTACACATCTAAATTTGATAATCTTTGTGACTGAATGTCTGCTTTAGCCAATTTATATTTGTTAAAAAATTCTGAATTTTAATTCTGCTATTATATAATGGAGCATTTGTTTCCTGAATGTACTTTAAAGATATTATTTTATGATCTTTTCCTCTGTTCCTGTTTGTATGAAAGCTTCAGTTGCATATAACTCCTCTGTTCATCAATACACATCCTCAACCCATGACCACTGTATTAACAGTATTCATGGACTCTTTATTTGCATATACATCTACTTCTCCTGTCAACACATTCTGTACATTTGTCACATAATGAAATTTCCACTCTCATGACCTCTACACACTCAAATGATTTCAGTTCATTTACATATACCAAATTCCTTTGGCATCACCTGAAAAAAGTAGTCCTACACACCTATCTCATATATAACTAATAATCTCCTTCTAGGTGTACCTTATCTTCCTGTACCTTCTTTACTGGAAAACTGAAAATCAGCTTCACATTGCACATGACCATACCTCAATAAAAGTTTCATTCATGTCTTTTTTCCTAATGGCTTCTCCACACCAATGTTCCTTCTCATATCTAACTAGAGCATATGAAGAGGTCAGGGGCAATCATGGGAAGGTCTGTGGGGCCTGGTTGTGATAGGAGGCTCTGATTTTGATGCATTATACAAAGCTATAGAATGGATATGAGCGAATGAGGCCATTTTCTTTGTCATTTTCTGGTGCTACTCCATTAATGTGGAAAATGATGAACAGGTATGAAAGAATGAAATTTTAATGATTTTATGATAATTACTTATCTAATATCAATTACACTTCATTACGTATCCATCTCCACCTCTCACTTTCAATCTAAAGAAATTAGGGTTTCACATCTACACATCAAATCTAAGACAAGTGGCCCACTTGAGTATCAGCTTCTTCCCAATCATTCATGCTTTTATTGTAGTTCCAGTTTTTCATCCTTGATAGACTGTATTGTCATCTTAACTTTCTCACTTACATCCTCACTGATCATCACTGCCAAATACTTGAACTTGTCCACAACTTCCAGCTGCTCACCACTAAGTCATATTTCAAAATGACAGCCAACTTCTTTCATAAACTAGTCTTACCCACAGTTACTTAAGTATCTTCTTCCAATGCATTGCATCAAAGTGATCCATTATTCTATCCATAGAGATTAAGTGTACAGAAAAAATCCCATTATTGTACTTCCTGGTATTCAGTAATTCTAACTAACCATCAGGATTCAAGCAAATGTGATAAACACTAATTATCTGTCAAGGCCTGGTTTTGTGGCTTTTGGACCCCTAAACAGAACTCCTACAATCTTTTGTGAATTGGACTCTAGAGACACAGCTCTTACAGCATCTGCTGTCACTTTAGCTTATACTGAGACCCTCAATGTGTTTCTCAGTGATTCTTCTCATTGTTAGAGAACTTTACCAAAAAAAATAGGTCATCCCTTCATCAAATCAGCTATATTTACTGCATTGACAAGGTCACTGAGAAGCAATACAAATAATTTTGCTACTTTTCATGTTCAATATATATATATATATATATATATATATATATATATTCATTTATCTAACAATGATACTATCCCATTACCATAGTACATCCATGTATTGTTAAAATTTAACCCATTTCTGCTTACTAATTCCAAGATTTCGAACATCATTTGTTAAGTCTTCTCCAACTGGGCACCTGAAAATATTAGCTTTATGTTACTCTATACTTTAAATAGCCTAATTAACATATATGCACTTAGATCTCAATATGCCAGATTAGTGCATAGGTAACACCAAATGAAAAATGCAGTTTCTAATAAAAGATCATACCCTAGTAACCTTGATTTATCTATTTCACTGCTTTCTCCATATCCGGTCTACACAAATAATATGTGTAAATATCTATCTATCTGTCAACCTATATATCCATGTTTTTTATGTTGGAGGTTCCAGCCACAGACTAAAGTCCATATCAAGGTTGGGTGTTAACTGAAATATAGAGAGGTTAATGAAAGGGAAAAAGAAGAGACAAGGGAAAGTATTTACAAATTTTGGAGGAAGTGAAAAACCAGTCTTTTAAACTGCACCAGGTCATAGTTATTGGAAAAGACAGGAGAGGGTGGAGAGTTAGAAAGCTTCGTGATGTAGGGAAAGAAACAGTTATAAAAAAAGGCCTACCCCTGAGTTGCCATTGGCCAAACAGTAAACATGTGATGCAGCAGGTACCTGGGTATTGTGTGGTCTAGCTGGTGGTAGGGGCACACAAGCAGCTAGGTCTTGGTAGCAAAAACCAAAGTAATCCCAATACAAGAAGGAAAGTGAGCCAACATTATTCCATTTCCAGTTCAATGGGGTGGATTAATTACAGAAAACCCCTCATATCACCCAAGCACAACCTTAACCCATGCCCAGTGTATCAAAGCATGGTTTTAGGCAGAGTTACAAGGTGTAAATCTAGTAAAAATGTGGTAAATTTGAAGTTCTGACTTCAAGTATGAAGTGAGACTCAAACTGGTATCAACTTTGGACAAATGTTAGGTAATAAGCTGGTGAGACAGAGTATATAGACAGATGTGAGAAAAAACTTTTGTTACCTGTGTGCGAAGTGGTCACAAGAGTAAAGTGATGTGTGGAAGGGATAAATGTATAGATAGCTGTATGAATGCATGTGATGGTAGGAGCGTGAGTGAACATTAGCTGGTATATTACAGGGATGTACAAATCAGTGTGAAGGTCCAGGGGATGTAGGGTAGGAGTGAGTGGAAATCATTCTGACATTGTGGCAGGTAAGAAATATCTTCATCACTGTCTCCTCATGATCTAATATTAATTCATCAACAATCGACAATGTGTATAAATGCTGTCTTAGTAAATACTGAACCTATCATATGAACTTATAAGGTAACATAAAGTGTAAATATACTACCTGAGTAAATAAGTGAACCTATTAGGGGAGAAAGAATACTTCCCATGTATTCCCTGCGTGTCGTAAAAGGCGACTGAAAGGGGAGGAAGCAGGGGGATGGAAATCCTCCCCTCCTGTTTTTACTCTTCCAAAAGAAAGATCAGAGAAGGGGGCCAAGTGAGGATTTTCCCTCTAAGGCTCAGTCCTCTGTTCTTAATGCTACCTCGCTAACGTGGAAAATGGAGAGTATGCATGAAAAAAATAAATATTATGAATATATAAAAGTATCATAATATTTATCTAATCTTTTAATAATCAACAACTCAAGTCCCCTTTACATGCAGGAGATCATGCGAATAAGTTTAATTCCGTATCCCATTAATACATATCCTCAATTTGGTGGTGTGTTAAAAATGAACAATGTATTTCTTTATGAACTAGAATTCTTCATTATCATTCAATACACACAGTAAACTCACCCAGTGGATGAAAAGTATATCTCTATCACCCTTCCACCCTAACACACAGACATCTTCTGTTGTACATGATACAATCATTCCAAGAGGATCAGTGTATAATCTGTATTACAGAGTGCATTCAACTCATCCGGTCTACCCATCTAATGATACCATAACTATACATGCCTGAATGGACAGCTCTGATATAGCACTCATTTCTAAAAGTTAGTGTTCAGTACAGGAATATTATAAATGTGATGATGAAGAAAAGAATCACTTACTTTGCCTGAAAATCAACTGCCTCTATGTCTTCTTTCTTGTAAAGTACTCCACTCTTGGCTTTCCATCGTTCCATTCCATTCCATGCAATCATGATGCCATTATCAGTACACAGCTTTGGTGGGGGACAAAGAAGTTGGTAACCGGTATAATCACATAGCTTTTGCAATGCTGTCCGAATGTAATGATTGCAAGCAACTCCACCTGACATCACCTGTATGGAAAAATTCATGAGATAAATGTAATGGGTATTTCTGAGTTTCTTATCTCATATTCAACAGTAGTTCAAACCTTAAACACAGTGACCATTGTAATGTTTCTCAGAATATTAAGGTTCCATTCATATCTCTATAAAGTAGCTTAAACTTTAACTTTTCAAAAGACAACATTTTAGTTTTTGCCATCTAACTCCATTCTGAAACTGCACATTCTGATTTCTTATGTCCTATATAAGTGCCAAAATACAGAAAGATGGCTTATGCAGAACTTGCACATGTTAAAACTATGGTACATTTCAAGAGATTCCTTCACTGCGACGTCCTTCCCTCAATGGTATTCCTCAACTGTCCTTTCACCCTGACATCAGTCTTCCTTTAAAAATGCTGCCACTTCAAAAAATTTTTTTCTCACTTGTGGACATCTTACCCATTCATTTCTTACTTGATCAAGCCACCTTACACCACATATTGTCCTCTCCACATATCATCTTCAAACATTTCATTTGCAACACACCCAGCCTCTTCAGCACAGTCTTATCACTAGCCCATGCCTCATATCCATATAATAATGTTGGGACTACTGTATCATCAAAAATAACCATTTTTGCCCTCTCAGATAATGATCTCTCCACACATTCTTTAGTGCTCCTAGAACCTTTGCTACCTCACCCACCCCATGACTAATTTCCACTTCAATGTTTCCACTCACTGCCATGTCCTCTACCAGAGTCAGACAATTAATGAAGAAAAGGTTTAATGAATATTTAAGAAGTACACTTGAATAATGTTTTGTTGTCTGGTCATCAGTCAAGTAGACTGAATCAAACATGATAGAGAGAATACAGAAACATTTCACAAATAAAATACATGGACTGGAGTGTATCACTTACCAGGAAAGATTAAGAGATACAGCTTCACAGCTGCAAACATCAAATGGAGAGAAATATGACAATATATACCTGGAAACAAACAGAGGATCAAAGAAAGTTTCAAATCTAAAACCAACCAGACAGAGTAGAAACAGAATCTTTATGTTGAGAGTGATCCCTTGAAGTAAACTAAAAAGGTTTCAGCCAAAGATACAAGGCTGCCCATCAATGAAAGTGGAGCAAAAATCTAACGTGATATTAGGTGCTCTAGGAAATTTACATGGAGCGAACAATGAAACATTCAACATACGATTAGACTTATAGTTGAAGATAATATTGGATGAAGCTAAAACAGATAGCTATGCCAGTGGTGTAGCTGCTGCAAAAAGCAGCATTATACTACAAGCAAGACAAGTGATGGGATGAGGAGAAGTGGTCAAGAGAAATAACAACCTTCAACATACAAGTCAAGAGGTGAAAGCTATACACTAGCCTTGCCTCATGACAAAATCTCATCTTGGGTACTCATAGGAAGGTAATGATCCTCGTAGATTTAAGCATAAACATTACAAAAGCTTTTAAAGTATCATTGTTTACACCGTGTACTTACTAATCAAAGATAGTTGCATTAACATACCAAAGTTTGGTTTTCCTTGGGAAGTAAGCTTCTGATATCAGCATACACCATTGCCCTCTGAGTCTGTCTGACCAAATGCTTAGTTACAGCAAACTGGAATGATGCACATACATCTTTAACTGGAGGAATAATGTTGCCACCTTCAACCTCTGTGAATAAATGAATAAGCCCTTAACATATTGTATAGTATTGATGCTGTAACAAGTATGTCATAGTTTCATTTGGTGTGCTGTTGTAACACACGAACTTCTACACTAATAAAAGTGTTTCTTACTTTTCCTGTGCATGCAAATATAATGTGTCAAGTGAGACTAAAGTCTCCATTAACACCATCTACATAAAAATGATTCCACACATGATAAAATGTCATTCATCTGGCACCATCATCTGAAAATCTGACCCAACTCAATTCACTCATTGCATCTATCAATCTCTTCTGTGGTCTAATTCTTCTCCATACACCTTATATTATATTGCCATATACCATTTTGACCAAATTATCACCTGTAAGTAGTAGGTGGTAGGCAGCCACCAATCAGGGAGGTATATTACATGTACTACCCACATGGATATCAGGAGGGTCAGCGACAACTGCATAGTGAGCCAGCACTTCAGTGGTTGTCAAGTTGCACTCCTATGACCCAGGTAACTGTCTCTTCTTCCTATTTCACCTTCATGTGGACTGCTGGCATTCTGTCCACAGACATACAATCTCTCCTTGTCACACATAAAACATGACAACACTTAACTCACACAGCTGATTCTTCCAAACTCTAAACCTACCTTTTGGCAAAGCAGAAGGAGCAATAGATAGTAGTAGTAGTAGGTAAGAACATTACAGGAGCATTATGTAGAAACATTAGGTAGAAGTAGTAGGCAGAAACATTAGCTGGAAGCATTAGGTAGAAGTAGTAGGTTGGAACATTAGGTAGACACATTAAATAATAGTAGTTGGATGGAAACTTATGAAGGAGCCCCTGACAACTTGGAGGAAGTAGAGGGTTCTACATACTTGGAGTGGGTACGGAAACAAATGGAACCAAGGGAGCTGAAGTGAGTCATAGGTTATATTAGGGAGCACAGGTCCAGGGATTATTGAGGAATGTGTAGAAAAAGAGGTCACTATCCGCGAAGGCAAAGATGGGCATGTTTGAAGGTAATATAATTTCTAAGATGTATGGATCTGAGGCATGGGCTCTAGAATGCATAGAAGAGGGTGAATGAGATAGTAATGAAATGTAGGAATACAATAAGTGGTGTGAGGAGATCTGATTAAGAAATGATAGGATAAGGGAGCAGTGTGGTAATAAGAAGAGTATAGTTGAAAGACCTCAACAGAGTGTGCTGAAATGGCTTTGCTCTCACCTTCTGCCATTCTACACTCAATCTCTCCTGGTATTTCTTCACACAAGACTCCATTCCAAGCTCACTTACTCTCACCACCCTCTTCTCCACGATATTGTTTTCTGCATTAGTGAGGGAGTGATAATAAAAGACAAAGAAATGCCACATCTACTCACATCCATTCCCTAGCTATCATGTGTAATGCCCCTAAACCACAGCTTCCTATCCACAAACAGGCCTCAGAGACCTTTCTATGGTTTACCCTGGATGCTTCACATGCCCTAGTTCAGTCCACTGACAGCACATTGACCCTGTATACCACATCGTTCTAATACACTCTACCCAATGTATGCCTTTCACCCTCCTGCAGGTTCAGGTCCTGATCTAAAGGTTGGAACAGTATGATAAATATGCTACAATATCAAATGTATGTAATGGAATATTTAGTAAACTATGAAGTTCACAAATTTTATGAATAAACTTTTTACTAGATGAAATCAAAAGACTGATATACTTCCTTACCATATTCCTTTTCTAGTTTTCTTATGAGCTTTTCCAAGCAGTGCTTAAGACCAGCAAAGCTAAAACTACAGTCTCTATATTTTCCCATAGGTGTTGGAAATTCATAAGTGTGGGGGTCACCTTTTGAGGCAAGATATTCGATAGCTTGTCCCCCAGACATGGAGGCACATTCAGGTATATTTCGAAGTTTTAATCTTCTTGCTCCCTGAAAAATTTGTCATTTCTATTATTCTGAATCTTTGATATGGGGAAAATGCAAATACATCATATATAGCATCTCCAGTATTAAGTATTTTAAATTCCAGGATCAAATCTCCACTTGATGGACATTAATCATATAATATAAATATAATTAAAGTTATGAAAGTAACTGAGATATTACACAACACTCAACATCAAAAATAACTTGATATGGATACAAGCTAAATCAAAATCTGATGAGATTATATCTATTCTGGTTCAAGGAGCTTTACCTACAGTTTTAGTTACAAGTTTTATAATACAGTACCCAGTTCTTTCAACTGAAGATACTGCTGCCATATACAGATCTAGACAGACTCCAAAGTTGGTCTGATATTTGGCTGGTGAAACTTAACCCACGTAAATGTAAAGTACTGAGGGTGGCACAGAGCAAGAAAAGGCCTCAGTATAAGTATTATCTAGCAGGAAATAAGCTGCCAGATTTGGAATTTGTGTATGAGAGGGTCTTGGGAGATGACATTGTCCCTAACTTGTTGCCTAAGCACTATATGAGTAGAATAACAAAGGAAACAAACTTTCCTTGCAAATATAAGAATAGTTTTCAAGTACATGGATAATGACATATTCAGCAAGATGTTCATATATAAAATAAGGCCAAAACTAGAATATGTTTCTCAAGTTTGTTCACCATACCTAAACAAGCATGAATAGCTAAGAGAGTAGGTACAAAGATGGTAACAATGAAAAGAGTTGAGTTAAAGGGAAAGGTTAAAGGCTTTAAATTAACCTAACATGAAAGAGAAAAGAGTGAGGGGTGGCCTGATCACAACCTTTGAGTTTTCAAACTAGACTGATCTGCACAGTCTGAAGTTCCTTGAAAGATGTAGGAGTAGAATAGCCAAAGGGCATAACATGAAATTAAGAAAGGAACTTTTATAGTAAACAGTTGTGGATGTATAGAATAAACTGAAACTGGATGTGGTAAATGCATACAGCATATCAAAGTCTGAAAGGTTGCACCAATACATTATAAATAGGTTATTACATGCATGTGCACATACACAGATGAAGAGAAATGTGGAGAGGAAGGGTCAGAAGAATGCAATGGTAAGTGGGAAGACGGCATGAGAGAAAAAAGAGAGTAAAGTATGCATTTTTTTCACAAGGGAATAAATGAAGAAAGTGGAAGTCTGAGAAAGTAATGACCCTTACTGCTTTGTATTCAGTCATAAAGAAACTTAAACTTACATTATAATACTAAAAGAACTTTTTCCATATTTTATTCACCATTTCTGCCTTTGAGATATGGTGCCAGGAATGGACACTCAATGGCCTCACTTGCTCATCTTCAACAAAACTAGAGATAAGACCCACTGATCATTCCATAGTTTCCTCTGACTGCTTCACATGCCCTGGTTCAGCCCAATGACAGCCCTTTATGTTACAGGAGATTGCTCCAATTCATTGCATCCCATGCACAACTCTCATCATAAATTTTTAAGACATAATACCTTTAGACTCTTTCACTCCATCCTTCCATCACCTTCTTGGTTTCCTCTTCCCCTTTGCTCCTCTAATTTCAATACAAACATCCTCTTAGTTAATCTTTCTTTGCTCATCTTCTCTACATGTCCAAACCAACACAGCACAGCCTAGTCAGCTCCCTCAGTAAGACTGCACTGACTACCAAACCTCGCTCTTGCACTATCATTCTTTACATAGTCAACTTAACCATTACAAAAAATGAACAGAGCAGAATAAAAGAAAACGGAAGAATCTCTCAAGAACATGGCACTAAGAAATGCAATATCCTTCATGTTTCCCAGTAAATAAAGACTTTTACTGAAAAATGCTAACAAAATTACTTTTTGAAGTTGCTTAGTGTATGAGACAAATAGTATTTGCAGCCTACATGGAAGATCCTTTAAAAGATGTATCAAAATAGAAGGAATGTTGAGGTTTCGGCCTATACATTAAAGAACTGCTTATAACAAATGAATTTTAAAATTCTCATATGATTTCATGAAAATGTTAGTCATTAAAAATTCAAACATTTACTTTAATTTTGTGCTAATACTTAACCAACCAGATACGAATTTAAAAAGCAAGTAAAGAATGTAGAAGCTTGCCTTCATAATCTTAGAAATCCACTCCCAGATATAATTTTCCTTGGAGGTTTCAACCAATCACATCTAAGATGAAAATAAGGAACTATCACAGCTGAGAACCGTAAAAGAATAAATTCAAATGATCAGTTGCATAAAAGAAATCTTTCTAGATAGTGTGACAAATTAAGTTTCAGCAAATACAAGAACCAACCAGGACCTTGAAAAGATTTGTACATCAGTACTAGAAACTCTACTCTACTGTACAAAATGCACAAGATGCAGATCCAGTTCAGTATTAATGTAATAATATTGCCAAATTTGATGAATTAACCAACATGACAATGAATTCAATGGCCTAGATGCATTACCCAACCTACATCTCTGCCTCTTCTCTTGACCCTTTCAGGACCAATAATCTTGACAAGAAGCTAGTCATCTGATGACTAATTTAGATCGCAAGGTAGTCTTCACTAAGGTGGTCATCTTAATAACTCAAGACATGGATTCCATATGCACAACAGAGCTATGGAAGATGTGTGATTAACAGTTAACACACTTAAAATCTTACTGCTACTAACTGGGCAGCCCTTGTGCAAGGACAAATCAGTGGATAAACAAAAGTTTTAAAAAGCCATGTTCTAATTTTTTTCACTAAAATATATATCCTAGCTGCATTATGTGTACAAATCATGAGATCATCTTTGATGTGACTATCAATATTGACAGGCAATTCAATATCAAATATGGAACTTGCTTAAAGTATAACAATAAACAATGAAACAATTCTGTCACTAAATGACTGAAGCGTACTGCCTAGTCACCTCATATCAGAAAGCAAACACCAAAATATTATAAAGGTTGGCAGTAGTGGCCCATGTTGTGGTGGTCCTTGCTTTAACAGGACCAGGAAAACCCTATTAAACAACACTATTGCATCATTAGACACACATGACGGAAAGTGGTGACTAGCAATTATGAAAAACCTAATCTAAGGCTATAAACTTTGAAGTCTAGGTACAGGCCTAAAATTGAAAAGGATAACAGCCAAAATGATCTAAATATACTATGCAAAAAATGATATCAAGTCCTCAAATTAACCAATGTACTAATCTTATGGAGATGCTAAACACTAAGAGAGCTTCAGATCCTGTTAAGGTTGACCTGACTATCATGAAGTTGTGTAGATAAAGTCACATTGTTTCTTAGATGCCAACCTTGGCTAGCCTTGTGAAAGAAGCACTTACTGTTCTATTCCAATGTACAATGACCTAAGGAGAGATGATGAACTACAGACTAGTATATCTGCTTTCCATCATTGGAAAAATTCTAAAAACAATAAGTTCCAGTCAAATTAACACAATTCTTTAATATTATCTGGTAAATGAAAGACAATTTAGATTCAGGGACAAATGCCCTACAGCTGATCTGTTTGTTCTCACTGCCCAGCACCAGGCAAAAGACAATACAAAAACCACCCATGTTAGCACTGTACACTGCTAGTGCCACATTCAGTATGTGAAACCAAAGACTTCTCAAAGCCATATGAATTTACAGGTCTGCTTTATACTTGCATAGTAACTATCTTCAAGGATATGCTTTTACATTAGTGCTAAATGGAGAAGAAACTAAAAGTCACCTAACAGGAGCAAATAAGCCTCAAGAAAGTGTGATAAGCAGGTTGTTAATAACTCAGTTCAAAGATATTTTAAACATTACTTCTTTGGCCGAATCTTATGTGACTGATTGCACCATATCCATATCCCATGAAAGGAAGTCTTTACCCTCTATAATATCAAACATCAATTACTGCCTTGAAGGAATAATATTTGAAAATGGGCTGTGGTAAGGTAAACCTAACACCAGAAAGTGTATTATAAAATCTTAGATTGAACTACTAATGAAAGGAAAGGAGTGTGAAAGCAGTAATCATGAGCTCATAATTCCATACATTCACTTGAATACTGCTTACTGTTTTCTCCTCTTTACCCTATATTTAACTCTTACACCTGCTTGATTTACTATATTTGTATTTTCACTGTGAAAGCTTACTGACTTTAAGATCTTTTAACAGTCTTAAATGATGCTACTCTCTGAAACCCAGTTATGAGGTACATGTACCGAATCACTTAAAAGTATGACCACTTAGTTCCAAACACAGGAAACATAATGTAATTCCGGCTGAATTTTTTTTATTTCACAAATAAACTTACTACAGATGCTGGCATCATAATGGAGTGTGCCGTCCACTGCAAACCCAAGTACAATACCTTATCTAGGGCTTCTCCTGGAGCATCGTCAATTGTTTGTCCAATGATAGACCAACGCTCAAGAGAGTGAGCAACCACAAGTAAGCTATGACCTCCTGACACCAAGAGCACCAAGAAGGGGAATTCCACCTGAAATGGAATGTTCAAAAATGTCATCACTCATTCTGTAATAAAAGGTGCTTTTAGATGAAAAGTATTTGAAAAAACATAACCACAGTATAAAAATGTGAATTTTAGTTTGATAAAAGCTGAGTCCTATGAGCATTCATGAAAGCCCTTACATGGCTGGGGATTCAAACACTACCCTAACCCTTAAACAGAGACCTTTTTTTCATATATATTCGCCATATCCTGCATTAGTGAGGTAGTGTCAGAGACAGATGACTGAGGCTTAAAGGGAAAATTCCTCATTTGGCCCCTTTCTGTACCTTCTTTTGGGAAAAAATCTTAAATGATGCTACTATTTGACACCCAGCTATAAGGCAGATATACAGAATCATTCAAAAGCATGACCACTTAGTTCTAAACACAGGAAACATAATGTAATTCATGTTGATTTCCTTTTCATATTTCACAGATAAATTTACTACAGATGTTGGCATCATAATGGAGCATGCATTCCACTGTAAACCCAAGTACAATACCTTATCTAAGGCTTCTCCAGGAGCATCATCAATTGTTTGTCCAATGACTGACCAACGATCAAAATAATAAGCAACTAAAAGTAAGCTATGACCTCCTGACACAGGAGAGAAAGAATACTGCCCAAGTATTCCCTGCATGTTGTAGAAGGTGACTAAAAGTGGTGGAAGCGGGGAGTTGGAAACCCTCCCCTTTTGTTTTACTTTTTCAGAAGGAGGAAGAGAGAAGGGGAATAGAGACTTAGGTGCTTATATTCATTAATATCCATCTGGTTCTCTTTTGCCCATGTGTGCCCATAAGTAAATCATAGTTTGGTCTTTGTGATTTTTCTTTGTCTTTTGACTATCATTTTATTGGGTTTTGGGTCATCTGTAAAACATCTTATACTTTCTCTCTCTCTCTCTTTTTTTTTTTTTTTTTTTTTTTTTTTTTTTTTTTTTTTTTTTTTTTCT
>JAYMFT010088357.1:0-14093 GCA_038088735.1 Panulirus argus | reverse complement strand
TATATATACTTTTTTTTTTTTTCAGCTTTCTTGTCAATATTTTGCAGAATTCTCTTTTCTCTTATCAATGAAATTGAATCTGAAACATGAGTCATGTCTACAATCATGAATACAGATGCAAAAATATTAAAGAGTTTTGCTATGACTTCACTGTCTAGATCCAAGTCACTGTCTTCCATAATGAACAGACCAAATGACCAGGTGATGAATCCCTTTCTTCCAACATAGTTATAAAACATCTTAAGAGTTTCTTTTTCTATTTTCAGCAATATGCACTTCATGCAGATATTTACTTTGCTGTATGAGTTTTTTAAATTCTTAAGCCAATTTACATAATTCACTCTATCATGCTGGATACAGCTCTCTGAGACTCTTACGTGCTACTTTCTTAGACAACAAGCACTTCTCTATTTCATCGTTCCACCACCTTGGCTTCATTTTGGAAAAAGACCATCCACTATGCACTGGCAAATAATTTCCCTTGAAAGGTTGACTGAAGCTACATTCATGCTGTTGTATTGACCATAACGTCCTAAATTTGCATGTCAAGAGCAATGCAAAGATCATTAAAATCTGCTATGTTTGTGCAACTTTCATGGTGACTAGCATCTATTACATGCAGTGTTGAGAATCACCTCAAAAGTTGTCTATTTTTGATCACTTGTAACAAACTTTCCTCCTAATCCTACAGTATTAATGACATCCTCATTTGTATTTGAACTAACACTAATGTGTTCTCTTCATAAGTGGGTTTCTTAACTAACTGAATTAGGACACCATCAAGCAAATTTAAGTAGAGCCCATGTCTAGAGCTACAGTAAAGGAATTCCCCTATTAGATACCTGCCAAGATAGTTGCCAAGACCATATCTTTAATTCATGTGCCCTACTAAAATGCCCTAACTATGAAAGAAGGGCCAACTTCCTGATTCACCTAGGAATGTGGCTTGATAATAAAGGATGAAAGGTTCCTGGATGAACATACAAATATTTATAAATAATTTTCTGTGAGACTACGAAAATATCTGCGAGTCTTGATATACAAAGAAAGACAAAGAAATTCAAACAACAGACCACTGGGTCCCAAAGGCTGTTTAAGATAGCGGATGATCTTAGATACTCACAGATCAGTATGGTAAAAGTTGGAAGGCAAACAGATAATTCAAAGAGAAAAACCTGCAAACTGTCAATATTACTATGGAGGCACAAATAACATAAGCTGTTTACCTGAAGCAAAATATTCATCATCTATTCTTAAACATATCTATAGCACCACTTTCAACCACTTGCACAGGTAAATCATTCCGTGTGTTAACAATTCTGCTGAAGAAAATGTAGTTTGTTTCATTCAAGGTATAACATTTGCCCAAGAGTTTGTATCCATTACCAAGAATGAAATCAGATGAATTAAGTCTTACATAGCTTGTTAGATCAAAATCATCAAAGTCTTTGATAATCTTGAATACCTGTATCAGATCATCTTTTAACCTTATCTCTTCTAAGCTAAATAAATTCAGGACTTTAAGTCAGCTCTCATAGAATTTGTTTCTCAGTCCAGGAACCATCTTGGTAGCTCAACACTGAACTCTCTCCATTCTGTCTGTCTATTTCTAAGTAGGGGGGACCAAAATTGAATACAATATTCAAGACAGGGATGAACCAATGATCTGTGCAGAATAAGGAGGATTTCCCTAGACTTAAATTCAAAAGCCTTACCTAAAAATCCAAGAATCTTGTTCGCTTTTTTACTGCATGAGGCAAGATTTTCCTGAGAATGAAGACATTCAAATGCAACAATCACCTAGATAAGCAACTTATATCAGCTTACATGATTTTTAAAACAGGAAACACTCTTATAACCTAAACCAAATAACATCACTTGGAAAGAGTAAAAAACACGTTAAGGAAACCTTTTAAAGAATGAGCAGAGATGGCATATGACACCATTCAGGACTCATTGCTGGGACCATGTATTCATTGCCTTGATGTTCACATGGCAGAACTGACAATTTCTAAAGCCAGCTCCAAAAAATGCGTAGGACCTTGGATAAAACTTATCTAGGGGACTAAAGGTGTCTTAGTCTTCGAAGTTCTGAAATATGAGCAGGCTAGAAAATCTCTTTTAACCAGAAAAATCATACTGGAAGGTAAAAGCATTCTTTTAAATCTTATGTCTCTTCCATGAAACAAGAAACTGAATGTGGTCATGTTCTAAGTCAAAGGATTCTTTTTATCAAGGAGAAGGTTGAGAAAGAAAAAAGTATATGGAAAGGAGAAACCAAGCTACCTGGAAAATAGTGTCCTCCTTTGAGGTAGTGTGTCAAATGCTTTCTGCAGTCCAAACACAAACAATCCATCCATCCTTCTCTTTTCTAAAGCTGTGTCTGTGATTTCACCTATTTGTTAAGTACAAGGAGAGAGTTCTACACCCAAGGAACCCTACTCCAATGGTGAGTAATTTTCTTATGGGTTGGTCTGTGGTAAATGTAAGAAAAGGAAGGAGTAGTGCCTCAAGACCATATCAGACTTCTTTTAAAAATTTTTCTTACCTAGGTATCTTCTTGCCAAACCTACTAAGAAAAACTTGTGCTCCTGACCAGCAAACAGATACTTGGATTGAACATACTCTGATGATAGATTGCTAAGGACAGTGGAAACTCCCTTGACCTTCCGACTGACTGAGAGGAGTGCCCTGACTACTGTGTTCTTGACATATGCCAAGAAAAAATATGCTGAGGAGCAAATTATTCTTTTTTTCTGGCAATAATAGGATGGAGCACACTGGCTCCACTGCCCTGGATGCTTATGAAACAAAGAGGAGAAGGTTGTGGTATAACATAATATCTTGGAGATGACTACCAGGGTTCAGTTCCATTTGACCACAGTCTTGTCTGTTGCTTCTTAAGAAAAGAGAGAAGCATAGAAAGGGGAGGAATCAACCAAGGTGTTGGCCTCTGGTCTGCCAAAGGAAAAACTACACATTAACGAGATTTGTAGGTTGTCTTTTATGTAAGATGGGAAAACCATAACCTTTAGAATATCTAGTGAGGACAAGGCTCCATTAACTTGGGCTAATCCAAATGAGGGGACTGATAGGATGATACTTGCAACAAGTCTCTTGGGAAACAGGAAGGCCATTTAAAAAGTTCATAAACTGCTGATTTGGTTGGTTTTTGAAAGTAGGCAAAAAAATTTGTTAATGCAGTTGGGACTGGTGCAGCCAAATATTTATCTTTTCTCAACCCTTTCATTGTGCAAGCTTTATGTTTTCTTTGCTGCTCCAAAAAACAAATCCCTTACAGCATATCTCTTTATTATACAATATTGAAGAAAATACTTATACTTTCCGCTATATTAGTGGGTGGAGGGTGCTGAAGTAATGGCACAGTCCCTGTCTTGCAACAGAGACCTTCATTATCTATCTAAGATATGATTGATTATGAAATTTCATCAAAGTGTGATTTCATTCTATATATGCTTAAACTCATTATACACTTTACAACCTTTACCAAGCATAATTTTATTCAACCTATATGTATCACTCACATATTTCTTACACATACCTTTTACATATCTTCTTAGCATTTTTTATGTATTTACATATCATTTACACTCACAGAATATTACTTACATGAATTAAAATCTCTTTAATGAAAAATGACCATGATATTATTGTTAGAGTGTAAATCTGGCTTACTAACACGCGACACAGTTGCAAGTTCAGTGATGATTTATTGGTGACTATAATATCGCAACGGATAAGGTGTGGAATCATGCATCAACTGTGAATTCAAATGAAGAGAGGAAAAATTTGAGCTACAAACGTGGCTCAGCACTGTGGCTCTGCACAATGAAAGAGTTAAACAGCTTTCACTATGAGGGAATTTTTTAAGTCCTTTGGTAATTCCTATTAGTTTTGGGTGAGTCAAACATAGTCAGCACCATTCCTATGCAAAAAGATCGATAGTATTTGTATTTGCTGTTGCTTCATGTTAAAAAGTTTGATGATGCATCTTACTTCATTCAGAATTTTATCAAAATTCAAAATTGATTTTCTCCAAAAAGTCCTTTAAGGTAGTCTTCCTCATTTGAAAGCCTTAACAGACCCCTTCTAAAGTAACTGAAGTCACCACTTCAACAACTTAGGATTAAACTCTCTGTATAAGATGTTAATACCTTTCACAAACATAATCTCTTGTAAGGGCATTTCCAATAACTTTCTACAGGTTAAGGGAATGGTTCTAAAGTGAGAATGTGAAAGGTTTATGTAAGAGGGATCACTTGAAAGGCTATTGTAAAGGGAACTGACTAATCAGTTCAGTGTAAATTCCAGGGTTCCAAAGGGCTCATCATTGTGCCTAATATCATATTTGAACTATGTAAATGATTTGCAAGATGGTCTTGGATCATAGCTGAATATGTTAGCTGATAATACTTAAATCATACAAAAAAGGGATAACTATTCAGAACTGGATGTAAATACAAAGATATTTATATATTCTCTAGCTTTGGTTAGTTATATGGTTGAAGTCATTGGGCTATGGGGAAAGAAGGCCTCTTTTGACTACCATCTTGTTGGAGACAAATTATTGGAGTGAAAGGAATGGGAATGACATAGTACCAACCCTATCTCCAGACCACCAGATCAGGAAGAATGTCAATTAATATTAACTGTATATCAATGACCAATTTGCCATCACGTATGTGGGAAAATATTCTTGAAAATATTCACAAGATAGGTCTAATTCAAAGCAGATATCACCAGTTTGGTGATAAAAATCTGGTTAATGGCCATCAAAGAGCAAAAATCAAACAATCTAAAGTCTGTATTAAAGATCATGTAAACAAATGTTGATAGAGTGGTGGGACATGGGTAGGAACTTGAATTTCTGATCACAGGGAAAGTGAACTTGACACACAGGTATGGTTAGAACTCAGCCTACCATGAAAACAAGTTTTCTCTGAAGAATGTAATGTGGAAACTATCAATTTTTTAAGAGGTAATGGTAAACAATGGAATTTTCATACAGCATATTTCAGGGAAAACAGTAAATAATTGAGTCAACTTAACTGCCATGGTAGTATATAATTGTCTTAGATGGCTAATAACGACAGAACAAACATTTCAGGTGAATGATGAAGGGACAATCAGAATGGTGCAGGATGCAGTGAGGTTAACTGTTATGCAGTGTAACACTGTCATTACATATCACTTATATATCATAGGTTCTAGTGATTCTAATTAAGTTTTAAAAGATGCATCTACAACACTTAAACTGGCAGTTCATACATTCCTATGGTGACCCATGACCCAAGACTCACCCTTAGCATATGTCAAATAATGACAAAGAAAGTACCTCAACTTATTTTCCTTCTGGAGCTGATGTGGCTGGATTATGTGATACAAAGACATCAAATACACCTTAACAGCATGGGACATAAGTATTACAATGCATCTATCTACATTACAGAACAGTAATCAACTGGACATAATACTGGTGATATGGCTGGGATAAGTTATAAACAGATGTGGATACAGCTCCTTAGTATGGGATATACATATTACAGTGTATATATCTACAATACAGCTATTGTACATGGTAATCAACAAAATATAACACTAATGATGAGTGGACAACTTTACGATGCAGTCTGTATGTGAGGAAAAAAGGTTGCGATCTAATTCATATTGTAAAGAGTGGACACTACAGTGATGGGGAGTAAGATAAGGATGCTACAATGACCCATAGAAAAACGAGAACACCACATTGATCCAGAGAAAGAGTAGGACACCATGGCAATACAGAGAAAACAATCTCAGAAGGAACAGTGTAACTTCAATGATAACAATAAGGAGTGAGCTGGTGAATCTAGAATGCCCATGTGTTCCTTCATCTGCCATCCCCACCCTCCACCACACCCGCAAACACCTAGTATCAACCTCCAGACTCCCAAAGCCGACCTTTCCACATCCCAGACCAGTACAAGGTGAATGGAAAGATACCCTTGTAAGCAGCTAAAGCCTTTCTCGATTACATTAGTCCCACATGGTCAGTAGCTACAAGAGAGGAAGAAAAGGTTTAGCACATATGAGTGTACCTAGAAGGAAATGATTTAAACATCTCAGAGGTGAAAGTGGGAAAAAAAGTGATTGTGATGAATCTCTTGTCTGTTGGGCCACAAGTCTTTAAAGAATCAAATACCTGAAAAGATGATAAAAGTATGCCCAATAGGTGCTGCAGATAATAAATGAATATTTCATTAATGGAAAATAAAAATCTTTAGCATGATATAAATCCAGTCATACAGATCCAAAACCCTATGATACAACAGACTTATGGCATCACATTATGTAATGAAGGAGAACACTCTGGGTTTAGAGAAAAAGGTGAGAGAACAGCTAAGAGGTAAATAGAACCAATCTGCTTGAGGAAACAGAGGTGGACTCTGATATATTCATTAAAATACTAAAAGTGTAGAGGTTGCTCAGCTCCAGGCTCAACACTTAAATATTGGTCAAGTGTCTTTGAACAAAAATGTGTAACCACAAGGAAGAAGTGCCAGAACTGAAGAAAGCACAACTAGAATAACAATGGTGTGCACAAGCTGGAGGGGGGTGCAGGATAATACTGGAGGTGATTTACACAGACAATTACACAGTGCAGTCAACACAGGTAAGCCTGCCAAGAGTTGCTCTAGGTGTGGTTATGAGGGACATTATCTGAATGATATAATTAAGTGTCCTGTTATCTACAAGGGTCCTTGCAGATGCCATTCTATAAAGATATGTAAGGCAAGCAAGGGAAAATCCTCACAGTGGAGGCCTTGTTAACAAGTGCAAAAGGCACACACAAGCACATCTGTCAAACATGGTAGTGATAAGAGTACCTATACCACAAGCACCAGCAATGATGCTTTTGTGTACCACACTGACTTCCTGATAGTGATTTATTGTAGATCTGACCATAAATGGCCAACTGTTGTAAATGCAGCTAGACACTGCTACTAATGTGACAAAAATTCTGGGGAAGTTGCCAAGATAATTCCACAAACACACATAAAAACTTTTCCCTCTTATCTATGGTGCTATATCCAAAAGCTGATGCCTGTAAAAGAGCTTCTGTTGAGGTATATTATGACAATAACAATCACAGCCATTGGCTCTATGCCAAAGTCAAAGGTAAAGATGATTGATCATTTGATAATGACTGGGTGCATGTTAATCCCTTAGAGTGGCCATGGAAACTCATGGCAGAAGCCAAAAATGAGTCTACTAAGGCTTTCCTCTCTGTCTTTTAAGATGTGTTTGGAGATGGCTTAGGGCAAGTCTAAGGTGTAAAAGCCACTCTTTCTCTGAAAAGGAATGCCCAGTTAAAAGTACTTCCTACTGGGACACTTCCATTTGTGCTGTTGTTCATGGTAAAGCAGGAGCTGTGCAAATCAGCATCTAGGGAAGCCTGAGAAAGGGGGCACACCAGTAGTCCTCATTAAGAAAAATGGTACCATCTGCATATGCAGGGATTACAAAATAATGGTCAATCAACAGTTACAAGTGGTTCAGCATTCAATACTGAAGCATGGATATGCCTGAAGCACAGGCAGGACATTAGTTTTTTAACAAGACTGCCTGAAAAAAGCATTTCCACAATTACCTATAGCCATAAAATCTCAGGAATACTGCATCATCAATACACAAGTTGGTCTCTTGGGGCCTAAATATCTACCTTTAGGCTGTGCAAGCTACCTTGCTTGCAATAATTCACGGATCTTCTTTTCAATGATCTGTAAGGGACTACTTTTTTTTGTAGGTAACATATCAGTTGTAGGCAAGACTCAGGAAGGACACAACACTTGACAATGAGAAGTGCTCAAGAAAATTCAACAAAATGGTCATAAGATATGTACAGCTGAAATAAATGCACATTCAGAGTATCCAAAGTAAATCTGGTGTTACGCTGATGGTAGTGGCATTCATAAAGCTCAGAAAACCGTGGTTATCAAGGAAGACAAAACCTCACAACTTGTTACAAAAACTACAATCCTGCTTAAATTCAGTTGCCTCTAATGGGAATTCATACCTTAACTGGCAACTATTGCAGTTCTCCTTAATCATTTGTTAAACAAATTATTTCTTGGTATTGGTGTACAGGATATCAACAAGTGGTTGACCAAATCATGATCAAAATAGTTTCACCTAGATATCTTGCTAAATTCAGGCCAGAACTGCTACCGTTAAACATGTCTGTGATGTCTCATCAGTGGATTTGGATGCTGTCTAGGTATGTCAAGCTTACTGAATAGGAACTACTCATGGCTTCTGCATCAACATCACTGAATCAAGCTAATAAGAGCTATTCTCACAGACAGAAAGAAAAGTTAGCCCTCATTTACAAAGTTAAAATTTCACATATATCTATATGCTTGATCATGATTCACTTTGTTCAAGGACCATCAACCATTATTAGCAATAGCAGATACAAAGTCAAGATTTCATTGGTATGGGTGTAGCAGCAGGGCTTCAATGCTGCGCTATCATACTCTTGACGTAAGTACATGACTTGGAGTATTTCTCCACTATAAGATGAGGAATGCAGATGCCTTATCTTACGTGCTAGTTGAGCAAAACCTGGTGATGTTGCTGCCACTGTACTTTTACTGCAATTCAACAACACTCCTGTCACAGCAAACTTTATTGCTCAACACACTCAAAAAGATTATGTGTTATTGAGTTTGCTATATGGATTGATTTTTGGTTAACAGCTACTCACCAATTAGGCAGACTGCAACTCACACATCACCATAAGGTCAAAACTATCAAATGAACAAAGGTGCAAACTCCAATCTGCTTAAGTCATGATTCCAGCCTCCTCGAGCAAGTGAGTTCTCCAGGAAACCCTTGACAACCATAGAGGGATTGTTTTCTCCAAGTCAATAGCTAGTCCCTATATTTGGTGTGATGGGGTGGACTAAAAAGTTGAACAGTTCATATAGAATCATCAGAACTGCTTCTAACATCAGAATGACCAACAGCCAACATGTCTAAATACTTAGGAGTTTCCTCAGTATCCTTGGCAATGTATACACAAATATCATTTGTGTCCCCTCCAAAACCAATATTATCTCATACTAGAGATGCATGTATTAGCTGCCAGAAGTAGCTCTCATGCAACCTACCACAGTACAAGCCACTGTGTGAATAATGGTGAAGATCTTCGCTTGCCATAGACTGCCAGAGAGGATGTTTCAGACAATGGTCTTCAGTTTACATTAGACAAATTAATGGCTTTTCTGGATATCAACAGTATTCAGAACTCCTTCTGAGCTCTGTATAATCCAGCAATGAACAGAGAGGCAAAACATTTTGTAGAAATCTTCAATCAGACCATGAAATACATAAAGGTATTTCCATGAAATATGTCTATATGCATTAGTCGATTTATCCTCACCTACAAAAAAACCTGTCACACCACCATGGGTCAGCCTCCTTCCTTTGTGTTGATGGGGAGGAGGATTCAGTGTGTGGAGGAGCTTATGACTTCATCTCTGTAGACAGACCAATAACATCGAACCCAACACTGGGATATAAACCATCTAGCATATACTCCCCATTATGCACTACCTCTTCAGTATTGGTTATACAACTCACCCCAGAAGTGGCATCCAGGAACATGGATAAAACAGGTTGGAAACAATCATTATGAGGATGATGTAAATGGAATCATGCATAAATGCTGAGGACCAAGTTCAATCCTTTGTCACAAAAAGTGGGTATACTACCTATCACCACCTCATTCATCACTGGTAGTAACTTCTCTGGAGGGTTTTCATCAGGTTAGGGCACCTGACACTTCAGTCATCTATGCTCCTCCCACACTCAAGCCACCCATGCTTCCTACATGAGTGAAGGTGGAAATAGGTCCACTGTATCAGAGTGCAGGGTGTTACTACCACAGACCACCCATGACTTTCCAAGGAATTGGACTTGCAAGTTCAAATGCAAACACTGTATTCCTCCAAGAAGTGCAATCCGTTTTTACTGTGAAATCCACTTCTTTTAGGTCTACATAACCATACTGATTGCTAATCATGATTTGGGCCCAATACTTGTGTGTACTGTTTATCTATCATGTGTTTTGCTTCGTAAAAGGTA
The DNA here is from genome assembly GCA_038088735.1 of Panulirus argus. Lineage (NCBI taxonomy): Eukaryota > Metazoa > Arthropoda > Malacostraca > Decapoda > Palinuridae > Panulirus > Panulirus argus. Next base: position 3,944 of record JAYMFT010088357.1, on the reverse strand, counting down.
TGAGAAAAATGTAACCCCTTTATGAAAGGGGAGAAAGTATTATTTATTGTCAAGACAAAAATATGTATATATTATAGGCTTTGGTTTCTAGTGACTGTAGTTGTGTTTCAAGAGATGCATCTGTGCCCCATGAACCTGCAACCAATACATTCCTACAACGACCCATGATTCCTTGTCACTTTGATCTTAGTGGCAGAATAATAAAAATGAAGTACTACAGTGACTACTTATTCTCTTACTGGATTTGATAAGACTGAGATGAATAACATATAGATGTGTACATAGATGTGGAATATAACTACACAGCATGGAGCGTACAATTCATACAATATATATCTCCATAACAGGTACAAGGCAATTGAATGAACATAGCCTCAGCCATGAAGAGTGGCGGAAAAGTTCTCAAACTCAAGGACTACAATGACTTGGAAGTGAATTTGACAAATGTGGACCGACATGAGTGAAAACACAAAAATAATAAAGTTCTTTGAGTGTGTAAAACAAAAACTTTTGTACAATACCAACATCAGAGAGTTTACTACAATCAAAGGTGCTGTCACAACAATCAAGGTTAGACTAGGTCTTCATGAAAAGCAGCCTTGAAATCAAAAACATTATCTATGGAGTCCATTTGGAAATGATAATCATGTAATGCTCAAGATGGAATATATAATGAAACAAGAAATGTTTAAGTTAAATAGTGGACCCAAATTAGGAAGGGAACTCTAAAAGAGAATGACAGGGGGGCATAACTCTTTGAATCTAAGTCTAACCAGTATCAAGAAAGATTTTGTGAAATCATCTTTAAAAGAACAGCAAAGTGTGAATTGACACAAGAGAATTGAAAAAATAAAAGAAAACGAATTAGTTGATGGTCAGATGGGAGCTGTTAACAGTCAAAAAAATTTTTACAAAGAGTAAATGAGGTGTACAGCACTCAGAAGCAGTGTCCAAAAAAGTGCAACAAGACTAGGAATGAATACATCCAGACAAGGTGAAAGGAACAAATGGAAAATGAAAGTAGATTATTACAGGGATCACCCAAAACAGTTTTAAACCTACAAGGGACAAATTAATAATAAAGCACCAATAGAAACAGAAAAAGTTCAATTACCTGACTTTAAGGTATTCACTTTTTCAAACTATCCATTAGAATTTGTCCAAACCTAATAACTGCTGGTTATTTATCAAAAGTTCAGTTTTCCAACTTTTGGACCCATCGACAGGATTAATAGCCTTTTACAAGTTAGTCACTAAAGGCCCTATTCTTAAAGCATCTTTATGGCAATTGCTTTAGTTTACATTGCTGAAGTAAACTGCTGTATTTCTCAGTGTCTTCTTTAATTGGCATTAAGCTTTATAAGAAAAAAAAAAAGTCATATTTCCACAATGTTAGCTGAAAGCTATACAAGCACACTTACAAGTGCATTGGAGAGTGGTGAAAAAAGAAACATTAGGCATCAGTGCTTTTCCTCATACACATTAATCAATCTTATCCCTTGGCCAAATGCATGGGCTTCTCAGGCCTCAGCAGCAAGAGATGACAAGCATAACCATGAAAAAAAGTAAGGCAAAAAGTTTGTTATACATTTTGTGCTGGAGTAAACCAATGTACGAGACAGTGAATACCGAAAAGTTTACAAAAGTTCATAAGGCTACCTGATGTCAGAGAAAATGCTAGAGGCTGGGCTCCACAAGCATTGAACTCTCACCCTGTACTGTACAAATAGGCAATACTTTAGTAATAAGTTATCTTGTCTTTATTTTTCAATTCTCTCTGTTATGATTATGAACATATGAATGAATATTAGTTTAACAGTTAAGGTAAGACTTACTGAAGAGAACTATGAAGAAAAATGTAATAAGAAGAATATCTATAATACTTTACATGGATCTAGGATGCATTAGTTAAAATTTAACTATCCATGTTCTCCATTATTCTTTGTAAATATCTAAATGATTATTAGTTCAAAATTTGGTTAAAAGCCTACTGAAGAAAACTGTCCAGAAAAAATATATAAATAATGATAGATTCCATACGATTTGTGAGAAAAATTGAAATATTTACGCTCATGTGCCACTGGTCTGTCGGAAACTGAAGCTCTTGCATAAAGTCAACCCATCCATGTAATGATCATTATTATTTCACTAGTCAGCTATAAGCCTACTGAAGAGAACTAAGCAGAAAAAAGATATAAACAATAATAGTATCCATAGCATTTTGCAGCAGCAGTTATTATGAAAATGAGGCCCCTGCACAAGCTACTTCTGCCCATGCAATGATTATCATTAGTTCATGAGTTAGCTATAAGCCTAATGAAGAGAAATGTATAGAGTAAATATTTATATAAAGATTGTCCCCACATGATTTTGCAAGTATAAATGAAATATTTATGTTCACATAGCAATGATTAGCTAGACACAGGCTCCTACATAAGGTCTGTTCATGTGATTATCATCATTAGCTATTATATTAGCTAAAAACATAATGAAGAACTGTGTGCAGACAAAACTATATACCTAATGATAGTTTCCATACAATTTTGTGAGAACTTACATCATGATGCCACAGCGTCATTCAATGTGTGGTAAAGGTAAGAATTTATCATGATTCCACAGTGGAATCCAGCATGCATTACAGTTTTAAGTATTCAGCAGAAAATAATATTTATGTTATTTTCTGCTGAATAGTTAACACTTATAACAAAAAGTTAGGCTAGAATCAGCCATGCCATAAGTTTAGCATGGGTAGAACAACTTAATGGTGGCTCAACTTCACCAATTAAGAGGAATTTTGTCTTTTTACTTCCCTTTTCCTGTAAATTTCCCACATTTAAGAACTGGGTCTGTAGACAACAGTGGAGCTCAAACTGATTCTTCTTGCTTTCATTTTCTCATGGCTATCATTTTACCTTTCATCTAATATGGCCATGACTGGGAATGCCTTTGCCCAAAGCACATAAAGAAAAAAGTATATACTTTATACATAAAGCATTATACAGTGCCAGATAATCTGTGAGTTTTTATTTTTGGTCTATGAGTTTTTTCTAGTCTTTTCATAAATATTTCTTTTAATACAATATTACTGAAAATATTCTGGCATTTAATTTCTCCAACCTACAACAAGTCCCAATATGGTCAATTAATGATTTTATAATACATTTAATGACAGGTTGAAAAGTTACGAGGACAGGAAGAAACATGTGAAAAGATGAAAAAAATATAAGTACAGTATAATTACCTTGAAACACATGGAACTTTCAAAACTACTGGTTAGGGGAGCAAGCACTATCTTGAAAAATATTCAAGTGAATCATGGAAGCATAACAGCTCATGGAGCCTGATCTGCACTAAGCTCATGAACCTGATGCCAGCTCACCATTTATATTCAAGGAATGTGTAAAAACCCCAGACAAACCAATAGAAATGTTATCTAACTCTTTTGTTAGGTAACTGAAGTTTGGTGGGTGCCCTCAAAAATGTATTATTAAAATTAGAGTTACTTTTTGTTTTTACTTTCCTAAGTCAGTCTTAGCTTAGAGGTTGTAAGTACAACATTAGAAAGATGTACTGTTAAAACATAAAACATAAATCACATTTACTAGCAAATTTGCAACCCCAAATAATATTCATCTTACAAAAACTGAGCAGAAATTTAGTACAGGTTGCTAATCAAAAATCCAGCAATCGTTATTCTGGCTCCATCAGTTTTCCGGCAGAAATTTTGGTGTGGTCTGTACCTGCATGGCGAGCACAGTTTAAAAATTCCCGGGTTTCAAAGCTTTGAAGGATGCTGTTGTTCCAGTTGGTGATGAAGATGATGATCCTGGCAACCCAACTGCTACCTGTATTTAACTTTTTCTTCTATGTACAGTACTTACTGAAAATTCTTCAGAACTGTGCTGTAAGTCCAGCATGTTACCAGTAGAGTACTGTATCATTTT
>JAYMFT010088346.1:0-14094 GCA_038088735.1 Panulirus argus | reverse complement strand
TGGTTTGATCGAGTAAGTAATGTAAGGGTAAGAGAGATGTGTGGTAATAAAAAGAGTGTGGTTGAGAGAGCAGAAGATGGTGTGCTGAAATGGTTTGGACATATGGAAAATATGAGTGAGGAAAGGTTGACAAAAAGGATATATGGGTCAGAGTTGGAAGGAATAAGGAGAAGCGGGAGACCAAATTGGAGGTGGAAGGATGGAGTGAAAGGTATCTTGAATGTCGGGGCCTGAACATGCAGTAGGGTGAAAGGCGTGCACGGAATAGAGTGAAATGAAACGATATGGTATACTGGGTCCGACGTGCTGTCAGTGGACTGAACCAGGGCATGTGAAACGTCTTAGGTAAACTATGGAAAGGTCTGTGGGGCCTAGATGTGGATATGGAGCTGTGATTTCGGTGCATTACACGTGACAGCTAGAGATTGAGTGTGAGCGAATGTGGCCTTTTTTGTCTGTTTCCTGGTGCTACCTTGCTGACGCAGGGGGTGGCGATGCTATTTCCTCTGGGGCGGGGACGCGTTGGGACTGGATGGAGGCAAGCAAGTATGAATATGTACATGTGTATATGTGTATATGAATGTGTATGTGTATTTTTGTATATATGTATCTGTTAGTATGGGTAAGTATATATTATGCATATATATGCATGTGTACGTATGTGTGTATGTATGTGTGTATGTGAGTGGATGGATCTTTCTTCGTCTAATTCCTGATGCTACCTTGCTAATGCGGAAAACAGCGGTCAAGTATAATGAACAGATAAATAATGTGTATATATGGTGTGGGGGGAAAATTGTTAGGAACAGTGAGGAACTTTTGTCAAGCGTGTAAGGTATGTTTGCAAGTAGGTAAAGAGGAGGATTAGTGGTTCCAGGTGAAGGTGAGTCTGCGGCAGGGAGGGTGTAATGTTACTTTGGTTGCTTAATTTTTTTTATGAATGGGGTGGTGAGGAATGTAGAGACAAGGGTCTTGGAAGTAGGATTGATATGTTTTAAGGGGGACCTGGGAAATGAGTCAGTTGTTGTTTGCTAATGACATTGGTGGTAGATTCGAGTGAGAAGATTCAGAAACTGGTGACCTTATTTGAAAAAAAAAAAATTGTGAAAGGTGGAACTTAAGTGTTGATTTGAATAAAAGAAACGTTATTAGGTATAGAAGTTGGGGTGTGAGCTTGCATGGAAAAAACTTGGAGGAAGAGGGAGTGGACATGGCAGCTAATGGAACCATGGAAGCGGAAGTGAGTCATAGGGTGGGTGACGCGGAAAAGTCTTGAGAACACTAAGGAATGTGTGGAAAGAGAGATCGTTATTCGGGAGGGCGAAAATGAGTATGTTTGAAGGTACAGTAGTTCTAACAATATCATAAAAATGCGAGGCATAGCTGTAAATAAGGCTGTGAGGAGGAGAATAAATGCATTGGAAATGAAATGTTTAAGAACAATATTTGGTATGAGGTGGTTTGATTAAGTAAGTAATAAAAGGGTAAGAAACAGGTGTAGTGAGAAAAAGAGTGTGGTTTAGAGAGCTAATGGTTTGGACATGTGGAGAGAATGAGTAAGGAGAGGTTGACAGAGAGGATACATTTGTTAGAGGTGGAGGGAACAAGGAGAAAGGGGGGATCATACTAGAAATGGAAGGGTGGAGTGAAAAAGATGTTGAGTGCTCCGGGCCTGAACATACAAAAGGGTGAAATTCGTAGCCGGAATAGAGTAAATTGGAACGATGTGGTATACCGGGGTCAACGTGCTGTTAATGGACTGAACTAAGGCATATGAAGCAGCAGGGAGAAACCATAGTATGGTGTTTAGCGCCTGTTTTATGGACAGGGAGCTGTGGTTTCGGTGCATTACACATGAGAGCTAGAGAATGAATGTGAGCAGATGTGGCATTTCTTCATCTATTGCTCCAATATGAAATATATGGTTTGGTAAGCCGATATAATAAGAAAAGTATATGGTTTGGTAAACCAGTATAATAGGACGTATACATGATGGTAAATCGATGTAATATATAACGAAATACAAAGGAATTCAAACAGCAATAGACCATTGGGTCCTTTCGAGGCTGGTTATGATAGTGGAAAATATCAGTCATGTAATGGCGTGGTAAAAGTTAGAAGACATACAGATAATTCAAAAAGAATACCCTGCAAATGGTTATTTTGACTATGAAGGAGCAAATAATGAAGTCGTTGATTTGAAGCGAAGTATGTTTCAATTCTAATCTTAATCGTATCTATGGCTATGCTTTCAACCACTCTAACTGGCAAATCGTTCCATATGTTAATAATACTATTGAAGAAAAAGTACTTCGCCACATTCGAGGTAAATCGCTTACCCACAATTTTGTATCCATTACTACGAGTAAAAGCAGTCGAATCAAGTCTTAGGTAACTTGATAGGTTAAGACTGTCAAAGTTCTTGATCATTTTGGATGCTCTTATTAGATCACCTCTTAGCCTTCTTTCTCGTAAGCTAAATAGATTCAAGTCGATTAATCTCATTTCTTAGGACTTGTTTCTCAGTCCAGTAATCATCTTGATAGCTCGACGCTGTACTCTGTTCATTTTGTCTATGTCTTCTTTTGGGTGGGGTGACCAAAACTGAACACAATATTCGAGATGTGGATGAATCAGTGAACTGTAAAGAGAAAGGATGATATCCCTGGACTTAAATTCGAAGGCTTTCTCTATGAAACCAAGAATTTTGTTTACTTCTATGCACTACTTACTTGGTTTTAGGTCACCAGAGATTATGAAACCCAAGTTTTTTCCTCATTTGCCACTTGCAGTTCATTAGAATTCTTACTGTAGCTTGCCTTTTCGTTTTTACTACCGATATATAAAACTTTGCACTTACTGATATTAGAATTCATTTGCCGCTTATGAGCCAAGTTCATTAGTTTGTCTATGTCAAACTGAAGCTGTAGACATTCAAACTCCTTAGTAGACCTATTTCCCAGCTTTGTATCATCAGTGGATTTTGATATCTTGCAATGCACCCCATTATCAGTATCACTGATATGTATGAGAAAAAGAAGTCCTAAGACTGATCCTTGTGGCACTCCACTTGATACGTCTCACCATTCTGGAGTTCGACCACTAATCACGAGTCTTTGTTTCCGGCCAGCTAACCAATTTCCCATCCACTGAAGTACAATCCTAACAGTGCCATGTGATTCAATTTTTGTTAGTAATCTTTGATATGGAGCCTTATCGAAAGCTTTTTGAAGATCTAGATAGATAACATCAACTCCTTTACTTCAGTCATACATGTTAATTGTATCATAAAAGAAATCAAGCAGATCTGTCACACATGAGCGATTTCGCTGAAAACCATGCTGAGAATCGTTTGTTAAGTGGTAGTCCTCTAAACGATTTACAGTTTTACCTCGAATGATGGTTTCAATAAGTTTTCCAACAGCAGATGTTAAGCTAATAGGACGATGATTTATGAGCAGTGACTTATTACCTTTTTTGGATATCGGTGTTGCATTGGCAAACTACCATTCATTTGGAAGTTTTCCTGTTGCAAGTGACGTATCGAAAAGGTCAGTCAAGGGCTTAACTATCTCATTTTTCGCCTCTTTCGTTGTTCTCGGATAAAATTTATCAGGGTCTGCCGCTTTATTTCCCGTTTATTGTTGAAAGTATGTCTTCGGCTTAATGTGAGCTTGCTGAAGAACATTCCCCTCTCTTATTAGTGAAAGAGGATTTGGGACATGGGCTGTATTTCTGGTCGTAAATACAGATGCAAAAAAAGTTATTTAATGTTTTTACCATAGCTTCGTTGCCTTGAACCAAGTCACTATTTTCCTTAATTAATAGACCTATTGACTGGGTAATGACTCTCTTGTTTTTAACATATCTGTAAAACTCCTCATGGTTTCTTTAGCTATTTTCAGCAATATTCGCTTCATACTGACGCTTAATTTGTTGTATGATTATCTTACTTTCTCTACAAAAATTACTTCATGTTGATCAGCGGATTCTCTGAATTTCTTCTGAGCTAGTTTCGTAGACAACAGGCACTTTTTCATTTTACCGTTCCACCACCTTGGTTTCGTTTTAGAAATAGACCATCTATTACGCATTGATACGTATGTTCCTTTTGCTGCTTTGAAGTTTTTTTTAATCTTTTCCAAGCTACGTTCATGTCATTTCAATTAACTATATCGTCTCAAGTATACCTGTCAAGAGTAAATGTGAAGATCATTAAAATTTGCACTTTTCAAACTGAGTATTTTTACACGACTCTCATTTTGACCAACATTACATGCAGTGTTGAGAACGACCTCAAAAATGATTTGTCGGTGATCGCTTGTATCATACATTTCTCCAGCTTCACCATTATTAGAAGTCCTCATTTGTATAAAAAAACTAAGTGTACTATATTCTCGTCGCGAGTATGTTTCTTGACTAATTGGATTAGGGCACTATCGAGCAAATTAGGTAGTCAACACCCGGAGCTACTGGGAAGGGATTCCCCCCCCCCCCCACTTAGACACTGGTATGTTAAAATCTGCTTTGATAGAATCTTGTTCATTACAAATTTCTACTAACTGATCATAAGATCTTTCGTCTACCTCTGGTATCCGTGCAGAGATTCTGTAAACTACTCCTACTGTTATTTTTTACGTAGTTTATCTATGATATATACAGATATGAAATCGACATTTCCAACAGCTACAACATTTTTTTTTTTCTATAGGATTTAAATAAGCTTTAACAAAGAGCATGACACTACCACCTACTTTGCCCTATCCCTATTAAACAGACTATACCTTGGAAATGAGTATTCGGCAAGAAAATCTTTATTGTTGATAACTAACTAAGATTCGGAAATGGCAATCATGTCATATTGTCCTTCTAACGTTGTTGTTACTAACTCTGAGACTTTGCATCGTATACTCCGAGCATTAGCTTAGAATATTTTTAGACGAAACTGGGACCTATTTGGACAGGTGCTTACGGAGGGGGATGGGTCTACTCCACACGGGCTGCGTTGTTTAACCAAGACGCACGTATAGACTCACTAAGGAGCCAACCAAAACGCGCAGTATGGTAAACCGATATAATATGAAATATATTGTATGGTAAATCGATGTAATATGAAATATGCATCATGGTATACCGATATCACATGAGATATAAGATTTAGTAAACCAATATAACGCACTTCAGCATAAGAAAGATATGTAAGCCTTCTAATATCTTATTTTGTAATGGATTTTCATTGAACTATATCAAGGAATTTGCTTTCTGAATGCATTTCGAACGAATATATCTATCTGTAAGTGATTAGCATTTTCCTACGGTCGAATCTGTAATCAGGCTCCCAAGTTTTTGTTTAGTGTTTTGTTATTCAGTATGAATAAAATATCGTCTTCGTTTTGACTTTTCGACTTTGCAGAAGGTGAAAGACTCCGGAATTAGTCAGAGAAACTAGATCTATATACTTCAAAATGCCAGAGAGAAGGTGAGATCATGGACTTTAAGAGCTCTGTTAATGAGAAAAGCCTAAGTTATACGGACGTCAACTTGCAAAAGCCCTACTGCATTATGAATCGTTTATAAAACTGTGTGCGCGTTTGTAACTTTTGTTGCTAATTAACTACCGCTTCTATGTGTATAGATATTCATGGCAAAACCCCTACCGTCAGACCATGTGTATATTCACTTTCCTAATTATACGTATATGCAGCTCTGTTTCTTGTAGTCGTTGTATTGTTTTATTCAAAGGAGTTATCCAAAATATGAAATGAGGGAATATATAGAGAGAACGAAGAAAAGACTCCCAATTCAACCAATAATATTTTCTGTGTCTTTTAACTTCATTCCACTCACAACAACCCTAACTCTCCCATGTATCTCCTCATTTCAACTCTGAAGAATCTCACCCACATTATCTCATATAGCGTACGGTCTGACTTGTCTACACATTATCATACCACATTCTGTACAGTCCCCTCCGCAGATGTACACTTTGACTGGCATTGCTAATATTCTCTAATTATGAAATGTGCCACTTTAAGTTTTTATCACTTTCCCTATATCATGAAAGCACCAGGAGTATACCAGAATATCAGAGTTGCGAGAGATTAAAGTCCACGCTACCTGCAGATAAAAACACTAGATTTCTTGTGTCTTGCAATTTCCGTATAGCCGAGGTGGCCCAGATTCGAAGCCGATCCTTGTTGTATATACAAATACCAGGAATATGTTTACCAAATATACTCAAACGATAATTATACTGCACATCTCACTCGCAGGGCAAACGCGTGAAAAACCCTGAAGATATTGCTTTCCACAAGACAAACTCCATTTTCATTAACATCATTCACATTAAGACCATTTCTGTCTGTGTGTAGATATAAGATAGCAATATAATGTTCCAGTCTTTTCGTTGTAGTCAGTAGTCAATATTATGAAGTAGCCATAAATAAATTCCCCATTTTCTCCCGGAAGACTTCCTGATGCATCTGCAATATCTATTCAACATCTTAGAACCCGTTGCCACGTACATTAAGTGCATTCAAATGCATACAGCCTCTAAGCTCACTGATTCATATTCCTAAGTCCAGCTTGCTTAAATATTGTTTTTCTTAATCATTCACTTCGCAGTTTAAATTGATTCGTAAAATGTGGCATAAATCATTTGTCACACTTTCACTCTCACACAGCCGACACTCAGTTAAAACATCAACAATCATTTCCCACGCCTCCTGTGAAATGTCCTTGAATCTCTTTTGTTAACAGATATTAGATGTCCTTCACGTTCTACTTCTGTTGCCATATTACTTTACAGTTAGTTTGTTTTAGGAACCCAGTATCTTCCATTAGCTGTACATTACCGTCCAGTTTTAACCAGGTTTCAGACGTTCATGTATCCACTTATCTTGACTATGGTTCTTACTTTCTCACTTCTTAACAAAGAGAAGTGGAATACCAAACTGGAGGTGGAAGTATGGAGTGAAAGGGATTCTGAGCGGTCTGGGCCTGAACAGCCAGGAGGGTGAACGACGTGCACGGAATAGAGTGAAGTGGAACGATGTGGCATACTGGAATCGACGTGCTATCATTGGACTGAACCAGGGCATGTGAAACATTTGGGGTAAATCATGAAAACGTCTGTAGGGCCTGGATGTGGATACGGAGCTGCGGTATCGGTGCATTACACAAGACAACTAGAGACTGAGTGTGAGCGAAAGTGGCATTTCTTGTATGTTTCCTAGCGCTACCTCACTGACGCAGGGGGATGCCGATGCTATTTCTTATGGAACGTCAGAAATGGATGGAGGCGAACAAGTATGAATATTTACATGTGTATATGTGTATTTGTATGTATATATGTATATATTGTAATGTATATGTATGCATTGAGCATATATGTGATTTATGTATATATGTGTGCATATGAGGGATGTCTTTCTTCGTCTACTTCCTGACACTACCTCACTTACACGGGAAACAGCGATCAAGCATAACAGATAATATATATCTATATATATATATATATATATATATATATATATATATATATATATATATATATATATATATATATACCTATTTCCTGCTTTCCCCTGTCACTTGTTTGAATGTCTGTCCATTCACATTGACGTATGTATTTGCACTTGTCCGCTGACCTGTGTTTGCCTTTTTGTAGGCAAATATGCCAATGAAATTATATGGATGCGTGCTCGTATTTGTGAGACAGAAAGAGAGAGAGAGAGAGAGAGAGAGAGAGAGAGAGAGAAAGAGAGAGGAAGTAGCTCCATTTAGAGTTACAGTCGTTAGCCTGTGTTCGGACTTAGGAAAGTTTACGTTCGAGAAATATTTTCTTTTCTTATTTGTCTCGTTCCCAAACGTGAGCCAGTGTGGTGAAGAGATCGGGGGGGAGGGGGGAGAGGGGAATTTCATCATTGTTTGTAGCGAATATCATCACCAGGACCAAGTTCCTGGTGCCTGACACACCATCCCAGGGAAGCTAGGAAAGCCTAAAGATGGACCCTGTCACCACCAACTGATATCGCGAAGTTATTACCACATTACTTACAAGATAGCAAGCACAACGTATGAACTCACCCCCACCAAGTGTTGGCAAGATATATTCCTTCCTTGCTGTTAACATATCACTTCTGGCGCTGCTGGCTCCAGAGGGTAGGCTTGTCACTGCTACTCCCACAAGGTAGGCTTGGCTCTCTTAGTCCCACAGGGTTGGGCTCGTCACTGTCAGTCCCACAGGGTTAGGCTTGGCTCTGTTAGTCCCACAGGGTTAGGCTTGGCACTGTCAGTCCCACAGGGTTAGGCTTGGCTCTGTTAGTCCCACAGGGTTAGGCTCGGCACTGTCAGTCCCACAGGGTTAGGCTTGGCTCTGTTAGTCCCACAGGGTTAGGCTCGTCACTGTCAGTCCCACAAGGTTAGGCTTGGCACTGTCAGTCCCACAGGGTTAGGCTTGTCACTGTTAGTCCCACAGGGTTAGGCTTGGCACTGTTAGTCCCACATGGTAGGCTTGTCACTGCTAGTCCTATAAGGTAGGCCTGGGGCTGTAGCCTCATCCTGTGAGGGACCACAGGCTATCCCAAGATCTCTGTATCTACACATTACACATTCGTAAGTCAAGACTGGGAGACTGAAGCAATGGAGGGAAGTCTGGACACAAACAAACTTGATGAAGTGTCAAGCCTCATAAATAACAAGACGAGAGGATGTATGCAAATGAGCAAAGAAACAGGCATGTTTGACTTGTGGTACAAAATCCTAAGGTTTAGATCCCTCCAGAGACTAAATCACCTCCAGGTGTTTAAATCCCCTTAAATGCTTAAATCGCTTCGAGGGTTTAAATCTCCCCATGTATCAAGGAGACCCCCATTTGTCTACGCAATCAATATGCAAATAAATCGCCTGGTATCTGATGGTCAACCAATATACTTTAGCCTTAATCACCACATAATTTCCCTGGCCACTAATATTGTAGGAGTAATTAAACGGAGCCTGACGCGTCCCTGTCAGTATTCAGTTTTCCGCGTGCTATCAACTGAGGCTATTTGTGTCTCCTCGATATAATAGCGCGGTCGATGCAGATTTTAAAGTCCACCCCAAATTAAAAAGGGATTCGTTAACTTCCCAAAATAACATTGATAAGAGAACTGGATTACCGGTCGGGGTAGCTTTACCTCGGCTGTATTCGTAGGCACTAATAACCGGCTACAAAGTTCATCTGACTTCATTCTAAATGCAAATTGCAAGTGGGAATTCCTTCTCCAGACAATACACGCTCGTGGACTCTCTCTCTCTCCCTCTCTTCTTTCCTAAACTTAATGTAAGCTGCCATCTTATCCTGGCGTATCTGGAACTTACGTTTACTTAATTTTTTCCCTCTTAAAACGCATAACACAAACGCGCCGTTCTAAGTCTTAATTCTGCATGCAAATGCGTGAGGAGACCGATTTCTGTCTCCGCTTCAGGTACCACGTAAGTGGGAGGTAAAGTCTCTCTCCCCTGCAAGGATGACTCGAGGGTCTTCCGTAAGGATGACTCGAAAGGCCCCGGACTTGGGATGCTGAGGAGCGTCCTGGGAAGTGCTCTGAGACCTCGCTAATCGTCCTGGGACTCGAGAGAAACACCCTACACCCAAGGGTGGTTGGAGGAAGACCCGAGGGTGGAGAAGGATGTTGGAGGATAGTGGTGGGGTAGTTGGAGGAGGTGGGGGTGGATTTGGAGGGTTCTGGGAGGCAGGAAGGAACTTGGGAAAGGTATTCCTCCAACCCACACAGGCTTAAGGCGTCGTCATCTTTTTTTCTCTTATTTTCCTTCATTTTTCTTGTCCTTCTTTACTTTTTCCTTTACTTCTCTCTATTTCTTGCTTTACTCTTCTTCGTTATTTCGTTTCCTTTCCATTTTCTTTATTTCTTTCGTCTCCTCTTCATCATAATACCTCGCTTTTCTTTTTTTTTTTTTTACATTCCCATCTTTTTCCTCTTTTATTTCATCTTTCTATAACCATTTCTTTTTCCTCTTTCATTTTCTTCATTTTCTTCTCGTCTTCCCTTCTTTCCCCACGGCAGCCATTCCCGCCCAGGCTCTGGGGCGGGGGGTCGGTCAGACACCCCCCCCCTCACGTCTCTGGGGGAATTCTCCCCGCGTACCAGAAGCGGACTCTAACAGCCCGCTTGGGCACGATGGCTCCTGCTGCCTACAAAGCAGCGGCTTGTTGCCTCGGTGCTGTGGACGCTCCGGTACGCAGCAGGACGAGGTGGTAAATGGCCTCCAGCTCTGGTTTAGCGAGGGGGGGCGGGGGCGGGGGAGGTGGTGAGGAGGTGGCGGTGGTGGTTCGTGCTTAAAAGGGCCAGACACGGGGCGCAGATGATGGCGTCGACGAGGCCATTTGCTCCACAAGGGCTAAATTCTTGCCCCCTCTCTCTCTCTCTCTCTCTCTCTCGACCCGCGGGAAGCCAGGGAGGGCGTCACGAAACATCGTCCTTTCTCCCCCCACCCCTCCCCCCGTCACGTCGTCACGGGACATTCATTCATCCATCCATCCTCCGTGAGTCCTAGTCAAGTCCTTTCCCCCCCGTCACGTCGTCACGGGACATTCATCTATCCATCCATCCTCCGTGAGTCCTAGTCAGGTCCCTTCGGGAGAGACGGTCGAGCTAAGACTCTGATGATTATACGTGATCACCCCCAGACACTGTGGTACCCCCTGACGATTTAGCGCTGCTAACGACGGGTAATGGCATCATGTTACAACGAAGTATATGGTGTATTTTGGCTCTATGGCCTCCTTGTTTCTTAATTCTATGGGGTGGGGTGGGGGAATAGGTTCAGAAGTTATGGGCGGAGCTAAATGGAACCCCAGGTTTTTATAGAGTGTAAAAGGGGCGGGGTGGTGATTACTCACTTCCTGTTTCGTTAGCGGGCTACCCGACTGGCCTCTCAGTAGACAATCAGTTGGAATTATGGAGTCACTTGCTAACAGTGATCCCGGGTTTGTCTTTCCCAAAAATTGCTTTGAGGTGAATAAGACATATGTCTTCAGTGACGAATACTTGTGGAGAGGTTTCGATAGTTTCACGATGAATCTTTATAGTTTTAGCTGACTGGATGGGGTTCTTCAGGTGAGATAGATGGCAGGTTATGAATCTTTGTAGTTTTAGCTGATTGGATGAGGTTCTCCAGGTGAGATGAATGTCGCTAGGTAAGAGAGGAGTAGATGCGTAAGTGTAAGTGCTAAGTGTGTCTGTAGTCAAGCGGCTCGGCCTCGACCAAGCAACTGATGATCGCTGGAAAGTTGAAAGTTGCTGGGGAGAGATTTTCAAGAGCGGGAAGACGGCTTGGTTAATGGATGAGCCTTCAGTCCTCTCTGCTTTCACCTTCGAGTGTTAACAGCCGTTCAGAAAGCGGTTTTATTATCGTTGGCAAGAATAAGTGTTTAACTCAACAGGCGGTAAACACCAGCGTCTTCGGACTGAAAATGAAATATCTTATCTCTGTATCGTAGAGAACTATCAAAGGCTAACTTACTATATAGAACAATTTAAAATGAAGAATTAGTTTTAGGAATTCTAAACTTACGCAAAGATTACAAAAGTTGTAGGTAAACAGGACTTTTATAAGTATATATATATATATATATATATATATATATATATATATATATATATATACGTATATCATATGGCTCAGTCTAATTACTTTTGATACATATGATATCAGGTTCGGACATGGAAAATCTGTATACGTATGAAAATTATCATTTTTGCCCTGAACTGTACCATTTTCCGAATATGCATATTAATTATCTCATTCATATGCACATACACGTTTCCCTTTTTTTTTTTTTCCTTTCTCTTCAAAATTCACTCTTACCTTTCACAAGCCTGCGTACGATTTTTTTCTTTTTGTCTCATATATCAAAACTAATTTGAATATTCATCAGTTCACTGATTCATGAACTGGTTCAGGGAATCAATGCTTGATTCACTCACTCAGTCACTGAATCATTTCACATGCGCCAGTACTCAGGATTTTTAACAAGATACCTGAGTAATATGTTCTCTGGCGGGGTAGTGTACCAGAAGATTAACGGTGGGTCGTTAACATTTAACAAGGCAGTTAACGAAGAGGCAACAAAGTCACTGAATACGTACTCTGTTTCTACAAGTCACTAATATCTGTATAGCGTACTGTGAGCTACAGTGTTTTCCTTCCTCGCATACAGTACGGTACAATCACTTCCTTACCAAAGTACCGTAGGGTACAGTCACTACCATCTTTACGTACCGTAAGGTACAGTCACAACTTTCCCCACGTACCGTAAGGTACAGTCTCTACCATCCCTACGTACCGTAAGGTACTGTCTCTACTTTTCCGACGTACCTTGTGGTACAATCTGTACCTTCTCAAGTAACATACGGGTCATTATCTACCATCTCCACGTACGGTACGATAATTCTATCCTTCCCCCACGTACCGGATGGTACATCGCCTCTTCCTAAGTAGTATATGGCGCAGTTCCTTTAGCCTTGCCATCTCAGCAGGAACCCTGGTGTTCCGTAACGAGAGTTCCTTACCCAGCAACACCAGCCAAGTGAAATACCGTGATATTTTAATAGGCCTGGGTTAATTTGCATACTGGCATTAATTCCTGAACCCACATCCCTTCCGCCGAGCTTCCGTCTCTCTCTCTCTCTCTCTCTCTCTCTCTCTCTCTCTCGGTCGTGAACACGTCTGGTATCGTTTTATGTCGTATACTTGCTAATCACTTTGCCTCTTTGGTCGTTCAAAGTCTTCGTAAATCTCTTTATGATTTTATGGGGCAATAACATTATCAATATCATCATTTTTAGTAACTCCTGCCATGAGACCGTGACATCCTCTCACCCGCAAGCCGAGATCCTCTACCTCGGGGATTTCAACATTCACCATAGGGAATGGTTGAATTCCTTCCATACGGACGGTGGAGGGATCGAAGCCTTCACGTTCTCCACTCTCAATGATTTAGAGCAAATTATCTCCCATCGTACTCATATACCTGACCGTTATGACCACTCTCCTAATATTCTGGATTTGTTTTTCACCTCTATTCCATCTCGCTGTAAAGACACAATCTCGCCCCCAATTGGTTCATCTGATCATACTCTCGTAAATGTATCTGTTTCGCCTTGTATGTTGACGTTAGAAAATGCAAGAACTCCCATTAAACTCTCAGATTCTATTGCAGCTGGTGTCTCTTCATTTGCGGATGCATTAGTAAATTGGAGACTTTTTTTCTTTCGCGATGCTGTGTGAATTATGGTGGGGAAAAGAGGAATGGCGGCATTGCAGTGCATTTAGCATACAGAATCTGGCTAGACCGGGTCCTTGGGGGGAAGGGGGGGATTGTTTCGTCATTATTTAGGGCAAAATCGGAAAACAGTATATTTCATCTTAATCATTTACGATGTTGAATTTACCCTAAGATCAGATTTGCTCGACTCACAGATTCGAACCCCCACCAGGCGGATGACGAGTCGCGCCCGAATCTTGTTAAGCGAGCATTCGAGGCTTCAGAACCGTAAATACAGGGGATGTCGTAACATTCTTACATATCTCATTGGGGCTGATCTTGACACAGCTTCTCCCCGGTATATCCATCGGGTATCTCCCCAACCCAGGGTTCATTCACTGGCTTTCTCAGACCCGGTCCACAGGCAAAGAAGAGAGAAAGGGATGGCTCGTACGAATGAAATGATCGATGTTATAATACAAATTATTTTGTGATATTAGAATTCGCGCTGGAATTTGCCACAAAAGCTGTGTCATAAGCCATGACTCGCCTCAGAGGGCGGGACAACTTAGGACTTCTCTACCGAACCCCAGACGACCACACACTCTGCTTCCACCAGACTATCCCAGGTACAGAGACCACAGACAGACCCCCCCCCCAACCGTTGACGCAAAGACCTTGACCCCTATCGGGTAAGAGAGATGTGTGGTAATTAAAAAAAGAATGGTTGAGAGAGCAGAAGATGGTGTGCTGAAATGGTTTGGACATATGGAACGTATGAGTGAGGAAAGGTTGACAAAGAAGATATATGTTTCAGAGGT
>JAYMFT010088345.1:0-28312 GCA_038088735.1 Panulirus argus | reverse complement strand
GTCCTCTGTTCTTAACGCTACCTCGCTAACGCGGGAAAAGGCGAATATGTATGAAAAAAAAAAAAAAAATATATATATATATATATATATAATTCTTCATGAAATATGAAATAGGTTTCTTAGAGCTGGAATTAATTTTGTAGCTACTCTTTGGACTTGTTCAAGTTTTTCCTCGCCCTTGTTGTGGACTGAGGTTCTGCACTGGATTGTGTGTTCCAGATATGGTGGTTCTGATGTGTTGAAAAGAGTGAAGTGGTGTTTTATGGTCGATATCCCAAGCTATGAAATCTAGCTTAGGGTAAAGCTATACTCGGTGTAGCTGTGACGAGACGAGGCATCTATAAAGCTAAAGAGGATGCAAGCGGATGTGAGGGTAGAGGAAGAAGGCCGCGTTGATTCGTCAGCATGTGGGCACATTATGGTCGTCTGTTGGAGGAGAATTGGAAGTCGTTGATGGAGAAGGAGGGAGAGTGTTGGAGACGGGGCGGTACCCCTAGCAACAGAGGGAGAGATGTTGGCAACAGATATCGCCCACGGGTCTGGCCAGGTTTACCACAGCTGTCATTGCTGCCCATCCTGTCTACTGTCACTCACAATTGCGCTCACCATCACTCGACCGTCATTTGCATTATCAATCACCATCATTTGCCTGTCATGTGCACTATCAATCACCATCACGTTCACCTTCATATGTATTATCAGTCACCATCACTTTCACCATCGTATGCACTATCACCCATCTCTATCCTCACTATCAATCGCCACTATGTTCACCATCACTCATCATCATGTTCGGTACCATTCACAGACACTTTCCTCTCTCACCCTCATCATGTTCACTATCACACCATAATACTGACCATCACTCACAGTCATGTTTATCGTCACCACTCACCATCATCTTCACTACCACTTACCATCATCACCATAACTCACCGTCATATTCACCATCACTTACCGCCATGTTCATAATTGCTCACACTCATGTTCGCCATCACTCACTACTATGCTCACCATCATTCACCAGTATGTTCACTATCACTCCCCCATCACCCAACATCATGATCATCATCACCCTCCATCATGTTCATCGTGCCAGCCTGATGCAGTTTACAACCCCATCAGGATGGCGGCCAAGTCAAGCTCTTATCTCGGTCGGTCAATTGTACGTTATTGGAATCTTGAGGCCCCGGAGGCAGATACTTTTTTGGGGGAGTGTACTCTGCATGTGGTGTGTGGGGAGGTCCCTACGTGTGTGTGTGTGTGTGTGTGTAGCGTTCCGTCTCTGTTGCCTGGGTGTGTCGGGAGCAGAAGCGGTGTGTATGTGTGGCGGGTGTGTGGGAACGTTGAATCAGGGTGAGGCGCAAAATCAACCTTGGCTTTTTCAAAGTTGAAGAAAATGGGTAAAATACAGTCTAAATCCGCGCGCCGCGCCACGGCCGTCATCCGCGCCCCATGAGGGAGCCATAATTCCCATAGAGCCCCGTGAGTCTGGGGCCAGGCCAGGGGGCGTGCGTCCGGTGGGTTGTCAGGATATGAGTGATGATGAGGCCAGCTGCTTCCCATGCAGTCTCCGCCCAATACCTCCGCTCGCTTAGAGCCTCGTGTTTATCAAAGTATGGACGCTTGCCGCGCGTGCCCAGATGTCGGATGGATTTTACGTGCCTTGGTGACGGGGCGAGGGTGGTGACGGAGCGAGAGTGGTGACGGAACGAGGGTGGTGACGGAGGGAGGGTGGAGAAAGTAACACTGTCATAAAATTTGAGACAAACCGGTCCCGGGAAACTGTAGTGAAGGGAAACTTGAACGTTTATACGTGACAACGTATTGCAAGACGTTGCCATAAGGTCGTACGACAGCAGAAAGCCGCCGGACTAAACTGATGGAGGGTGGGGTTGGTGTCTGTGTGGCTGTATGTACCGATTCTCCTCACCGCTACTTAGTGCTGCACCTGCGGAGAGGAAGGGTGTGTGTGTGTGCGTGCGTTGTGAGGAGAAGGCAGGATGACCTGTTACAGGGGCGTTGCGCTACGGAGGAAGGCGTCAGGTCTATTTTTTCCTTTTGACTGGCAGTGACAGCTTTCGAATCAGGTCTGCCTTACCTGTGGTCGGCAGTGTTGAATCGCAAACGCTTTTCTGAGTGTCTGTAAACACCGGTGACGAATCCCAGACCAGAGGCCGTGGTCTTATCGGCCGGCGCTGGATATAGGAGGCGGCGGCGGCGGCTGACCGTGCTGTGGGGGCCGACTGTCGGCCTAGGTAGACAGGTGTGAGGGTCACGGCGATCCCCTCGCGACGGACGCTAACGGACGGGTGTCAGCCGGTCCTTGCCGCCCCTGTTACCGCAGCGCCGTGAGACTCAGCATGAAAGGCTAATCCCATGGCTTCCATGTGCGAGTCTTAAACACTGGGGAATTCGTGAAGTGGATTCCCTCCATCCCCTCTGGTCGCACTCGTGTCGACTCCTTGTCTAGAGTGGGTCCATATCTGTTGTTGTCGCGTCAGAGGAAAACAGATTTTGCCTTTATTCACGTCAGCTTTGTCCGACCTCCTCCCTAACACCCCCCACCCACCCACCCACACACACACACACACACACACACACAAGTAAGTGTCAATTAATTGACACAGGGAGTCAGTCCACAAAGCCCCACCCCCTTCCCTATAATAGGATAAGGTTCGGACCATGACGTCCCTTCCTGAAGGTGGCGCCGTCGTGTTCTAGGATCGCCCGGTAGTGCTTATAGGATGGGGTTAATCGCCTTATGTCACAGGGGGGTATTGTATGGGGGGGCGGGAGGTGTCAGGTCATGTGGAGGGTGAGGGACGGGCCGGCGATGCCCTACCACAATACGAGTCGCCAGGATCACGATCGCCGATCCCACCGCATCCTGGGCCGGACACGGGCGCTCGTAACCTCCCTGGCGACATGTGAAGAATTGCACAACAACAGCTGCAGCCGATGTGACAAGGGCACGACACCTACACGACTAGCGAATACAGCAACGACGACAAGAACGAACTACAACAAAACGGTGCTCAGAGCGAGGCTAGGCAACAAATGAAACACACATGCAGGCGCCCAAATACAACGCACGTGTGGACACGCACGTATGACACAGATTAAGTAGATTCTGGCCTGTCGGTCTTCAGAGACAGAAAGACGGGGCAGTTTAAAAGACAGAAGGACGGAACAATTCATGTGACAAACGGACGGGACAGTTTAGGAAAGAGAAGGGCGGGACAGTTCAGGTGACAGAATGACGGGACAGTTTAGGAGAGAGAAGGGCGGGACAGTTCTGGTGACAGAAGGGCATGACATTCTAGTTGAGAGAAGGACGGGACAGTTCACGAGACAGATGGGCGGGACAGTTCCGGAGACAGTCAAACCGGTTCGTGTCGGAGAGTGTAATAAGAGGTAACAAGACACAGGAAGTGTGTGTGCAGACACCGCAGCAAGCATTCATCACTGCAGCCCAGGTTAGGCTGTCCAGGAGTCTGTGACACATGACAGACCCGGCTAGGGAAGGATGGTGTACACATGAAAGTATACTATGTGTAGGGAGGGGTCAAGTATGAGCCATGGGTTGAAAAGAAGGCTCGAAAAGAGACACAAAGAAGGAAACTGCGATTGAGTGAACAGTCTCTTTTGGGTAACATAAAGCACGTTACCAAGTATCACAACTCGGGTATACATCAGGGTTTTAGAAGGTCCTGTGAACAATACACAGCGAGTGTGTGTGTGCTGGAGAAGCAAGGAGGGACACAGGCGAAGGAAACATGGTATGATGCTAGGTGGAGCCAAATAACTGAGTAAAGTAGACATGTAATGTGCAGAAGACAGATAAGGCAGGACAGTGAGCAATTGAAAGATACAAGGGAAGCGTTAAGTTTATAGCACAGAAGAAAAGTAAGGGAACAAGAAAGTTATAAGATGAGCATCGTGGAAAGATTGCTGTCAACATTCGATGTACTTTGATTAATCCATCAGGAGTACGTTGTTCATCAAGGAACACATAAGCAGTGAAAATATGACCCTGAGAGAAAGACATGCCGAAGCGAAGGTGTGCGTCAACGATAGATTTCAAAAGTAAAGTTTATATTGTTGAAAATACGGACCCTTACACCCCCATCACTATGTGCTTCAGATGGCCGTGTGATCATGGGCAACAGAGCAATCATCAGATGAGAATCCAGACCCATGTAAGGTATGTAACCCCAACAGTACCTCACCTCAGCTGAGTCCATCAAGAGCGGGCTGCAAGTCCTTGACGGGTCTTCAAGACCTCATTAGAAATCACAAGACGAGGGATCGGTTCCAAGGAAGTGGAAGAGGACATACCTTGTGGTTAAGGCGATTACCCAACACTGTGGGTCAGTGTCAGTAACACTTGTACTCATGCAGTGGGATACAGGGACATGTAATGGAGTTCTTTTGCAATTTGCGTTCGTGGAAGAGATCAAAAACATAAAGATTAGTGAGGTAAGAGTTGGAAGAGCAAATAGCTTTAGATCTACGGTGGCGCGAGAACGTCAGTCGTGGATATTCAAGGAAGCATTTGTCGAGTCCATCTTTAAACGTATTTGTAGTGTTGCTTTCGGCTGCCATAGTTGGTAAGGCATTAAACTATTCATTTCAAAACGAGAAGACCTGCTGAGCTTCACTCAAAGTAAACCACTTGTTCTACGGGTATGCGCCCATTACTACGAGTGATACCAGTCTGATCTGGCCTGAGATAGCTGCTTAGATCAAGATTGTTGCAGCCTTTGATAATTTTGTACACCTTGCGTCGAACCATCTCTTAACTCACTCTTTTGTTCGTTAATTAGATAATGGATACCAAGGGAAAACGAATTAGGATAAAGGGATCATGCATTACCAACAGAGTAGACTGTACCCTTGATAGAGAGGAATAAACTTTGCCTCTACATTACAGAAAGGCATTCGACGCTACACCCTGTGGGAGTTTGGCTCAAGAATGTGGAGCTTTCGGCAAAAGTAAAAGGACGGGTCCTTCACCGGATCAAAGATTATCTAGCACGGCCAGAGACATTAAACACATCGGAGGTAATCTTCCATGCTGGGCAATAGTAACTCATGGTGTTCCACAGGGCTTGGTCCAAGGGTCGCTGTTATTTTAGTCTTATGTTGGTGATTCGTCGGGGGTTGGAATCACACGTAATGATGTTGATACCAGATTTGTATAGAAAGTGAGACCTGTCTTTCATGGTTGTGACGGCCTGCAGGAAGACTTCGATAAACACAAGCATTGGTCTCGTGCACTCCTAATGGAAATTAGTCCTAGTGACTGTAGAATGAATATGGGGTAGGGTGAAAATGGACCGGCCTGTGATTATTAACTTTCTGGAAGCAATGTGGAGGAACCTCCAGGCGGGAGGGACGACTTTCGGGTTCGAACTAAGACTCGACACCGTCAGAACTCTGTTCCTTCAGACAGGTAATGAGGCGGGCAAACTATACCATACCCGGGCCTGTGTCAAAAAATCACTACAGTGAGACCTGCAGGTCAGTCGACGGCTTAGAAATATTTTTTTCTGTTCGTAGAGAAAATCCGCAGCCAACGAAGGGCATCAATGTGAGCACACTGGAAGAAACTTGCAGATGAATGGTTCTTGGATTCTCAAACGGTAAGTGAAAATAATAAAAGAACGATTTGCACTGATACAAAAATTCATAGTCGCTTCGTACACGGAATATTTCAAATACTATCAAATGCTCATGGGGAAGACAGAGAGCACCTTGTCTACGTTGACTACTAGAGGAGGGAGAGCAATGAACCCCTTGGGAAACAGACTATAAGAGGTGTAACGTGTGGAGAGAGAGCCTTACCGTGGGCGGGAGTGAGTGCTTTGCCTCGTGAAAGGCGAGTGAGGGAGTGAGAGCAGCACGCACGACCACTACGCTTACCACCGCACACCACCCTCCCAGGGAGGTAGCAAGGGAGTGGGGGTGGAGAGAGAGAGAGAGGTGCGTGTGTCTGTACCCTGTACTAACCTACGAACATATTAACGGCAGTGTGGGATTTTCTGCAGTACCTTACGTCCTCTGTTGACTTGAAGACCACCTGTCCGTCCATCAGTGGTACAGCCAGCCAACCACCCCAGGCGACGGGGACACCCGGTCAGGCTTGCTTGTTGCCCTCGACCTCTTGGGTACGACATACAGCCCTTGAGTACGATACAGTTACGTGTCTCTGGTATAATGTCCTGGCTTTTAGGTCAGGTCATTGGCCAGGTCAACATATGCTAGAGCCGTATTCCGTATTGCCTGCGTGTCGCAGCTGAACAAAGAGGAGGGAGAGGGGGGCTGGAAATCCTCCCCTTCTTGTATCTCAGTTTCTAAAACATGGATCAGAAGAAAGAGCCTGACGGGAGGATGTCAGAATGTCTGTGGCTGTAAACAGAACAGAATGAGAAGAAAGGAGAGATAGCTAGTATGTTTAAGGAAAGAAACCTGAATGTTCTGGCTCTGAATGAAACGAAGCTCAAGGGTAAAGGAGAAGAATGGTTTGGAGATGTCTTGGGAGTAAAGTCAGGGGACAAGAGCTAAGGAAGGAGTAGCACTACTCCTGAAGCAGGAAATGTGGGAGTGTGTGAAAGAGTATAAGGAAGTGAGCTTTTCGAGTGATGTAGGTAAGAGAGATGGGTGACCATTAGTGCTTATGCACCTGGCCACGAGAAGAAAGATCATAAGAGGCGAAGGTGAGTAGATACACAGACCACACAGACCCCAAGGTCCAAGGGAGGTAGTCTATGTAGACTACTGGAGGGCAGTAATGTGGCAGCTGAGGGTATACTTGGGGGGGGAGGGGATGGGGTATTCAGTGTTATGAATGGAAATGGTGAACAGCTTGTGGAGTTGTGTGCTGAGAAAAGACTGGTGATTGGGAATACCTGGTTTAAAAAGGGGGACATACGCAAGTATACCTATGTGAATAGGAGAGATGGTCAGCGAGCGTTATTGGAATACACACTAATTGATAAGCGTGTAAAAGAGAGACTTTTGGATGTAAATGTGCTGAGAGGAGCAGCTGGTGGGATGTCTTATCAATGTCTTGTGGAGGCGAAGGTGAAGACTTATAGAGGTTTCCGGAAAAGAGGAAACATTATGAGTAGTTAGAGAGAGTGAGCTTGGAAAAGGGACTTGTGTGAAGAAATACCAGGAGAGATTGAGTATAGAATGGCAAAAGGTAGAGTAAACGAAGCTAGGAGAGTGGGTGAGGAATGGGAGGTATTTAGGTAGCCAGCGCTGGCATGTGCAAGAGATGCATGTGACATGAGAAAAGTGGGAGGTGGACAGATTAGGAAGGGTAGTGAGTGGTGGGATGAAGAAGTAAAGCCACTAGTAAAGGAAAAAAAGAGGGGCGTTTGGACGGTACTTACAAGGAAGGAGTGCAGATGACTGGGAGATGTATAAGAGGAAGAGGCAGGAGGTCAGGAGGAAGGTGCGGTGTTTGAAAAAAAAAAATGCAAATGAGTTAGGCTGAGCGAGTATCAGTAAACTTTAGAGAGAATGAGGTGTTTTGGAAGGAGGTAGTGTGTGAAAAAGAAAAGGAACAAATGGAGACATCGGTGAAGGGGGCAAGGGGGAAGTGATAGCAGGGAGTGATGGAGTGAGGAGGAGATGGAGTGAGTGATTTGTAGGATTGTTGAATGTGTTTGATGATAGAGTGGCAGATGTAGGGTGTATTGGTTGGGGTGGTGTGCGAAGTGAGAGTCGTGGTTGAGGATGTGGATAGGGAACTGTGGTTTCGGTGCATTTCACATGACAGCTAGAGTGGATGTGAACGAGTGCGTCCTTTCTTCGTCCGTTACCGTGCTATCTCGCTAACGCAGGAAACTGCGATCAAGTATGATATATATATACACTTTCTGCCCAGGAGCGCCTTCTGTCCTTATGAGGCTCATGCAGCTCTCAGGAAGCTGGCCACGACCAGCGGTCGGGACCACAGGTCATAAATTGTTGTGATGAGTGTCCGTCTGGGTGCAGAGAGTGCGGGAGAAAATGAGGTCGTAAGTACTCGGTGTCTTCCTTATAATTACCCCTGGAAACCTTTCTTGAAAGGTGTCCTGGTCTTACTCCAGGACCCCCTGCAGCTCCAAGGCTGCACTCTTACTAGCAGCAGGAAATTATGGACTACTGTAGGGTGAGTTCTTTGACGACACTGGACTCCCGTTTCGACAACAGACGATGATACAGCCTCGCCGAAGGTGAATTTTCACTCGCGGTATAGCCACAGACGGGTGGAGGTCCGGTACCGGTAGCGTTCTAGTGTGACTGTGTTTTACGAAGCCTTTATTTTCTTGCGAGTTTCTGTAGGAAAGCTGTATGTAAGGTACCCGTAGGAGTTGTGGAAGTTTCGTTCCTCCATCATGAGATCATCTTCAGGAAGAAGTCGAGAAGTGGGCGGGGAAAGTGGAGGCAAAAGTAGCAGTGTAGGGAAGGTGCTGCCGGTGGAACACTGCTGCAGTCTAGTTGAAGACCTTGCTTTGGCTATAGAGGACATGATAGAGTACGATCTCGTTTGCTGTTATGGAGGCAGATTGTTGGTCGTTTGTCTCGACTGTGGAGAACTTCTGTGATGTGGAGAGGCTCGGTTGTTGTCCGGCTCTGTTATTAGGTTGGCTCCATCTTTGGCTTTTCATCTTTGACCAGAGTGCAACTTGCTAGTGATGTGTAATGTTACGTTAGAAACGTTGGTGGTGGTGTCTGCATACGTCATAAGAAATACATTACTCTTTCCCTCGAAATGTGCGTCCATGAATCATGCAGGATCTCTAGTAGGGATTCTGGGCCTGGTTGAGGTAGTTTTGTGATGGCGAAATTCTTAGTCTTCATATTCTCGAAGTAGGTCACGAACTTGAGTTAGTCGCTGGGTTGCTTGTCGTTTCCGAAGATTTTCTCATGGTGGCTGCGGCAGACGGGGCAAGCATGGTCCTCGCCTTCACCAGGAGAAAAATTCTGAGTAAATCTGGTGAAGGATATTCTTAGAACGACTGTCATATCTTGCCTCGTGCTCACGAAACTTGTGGACAGTATCAACAGCTGTTGCTTCACCATAGCGCAAACTGAACAGAAAGATGTTGGAGGATCCACCAGTGTGTGTACGATACTAACACGATTTCTAAGCTAATGCCAGGTCACTCTTGACCAGAACGGCAACCATAAATAGGTCATTCTTAAGCAGGTCAACCACGCACAGGTCAACCATAAACAGATCACGTATAAACAGACACTGGACAAAGCTACAGCCTCTATGGCATATGTACAACGTATTTCTTGTCTTATTATACATAAATTTACGCCATGTTGATCTTAACCTCTCCACCTTTCTCTCCTCACAGTGTCCATACTGCCCCTTCTACAGTGGGGTCCCGGCCCTCACCACTCCGCTCGCCCTCACCATCCTCCTGGCCCTCCTGGTGACGTGGGCGGCTTCAGCGACGCAATGGTGACGTCTCTTGGAGTTCAGCGACCACTTGGAAGCCACTGGTGGACACACCCATATTGACCCTGGCGACCACTGTGTAGGAGGCACTGGTGAGGCCGATCTCTCTCCACTGGTGGCTCTGGGTCAGGTCAGTCAGCAGCCTGCACGGAATGGTCGCTCACCCTCATTCCTGTTGCCCTCCAGCTGTGTACAGTTTCGCTGGTCGGTTGGAATCCTCGCAGGAGATGAGTGAGGAAAAGAGCCTATAGAAACGGGATGCGTACACCAACTCTTAAGAAGAAATGAATTTCATTTCTCTCTTCCAGTGTGAGCCGGGTTCTTCCACATTTATAGACGGCAGCAAAAGTATGGACAGTTAATTATTTATTTATTATATCACACGTAAAGGATTATCTGGTATATAAATGCAGCTCTGGAAGAATTCTTATGGATCTCCTCTCGTATTCAGGTGATCACTGTATTAAACATGGCGGAGGACGAGTATTTGTGGTATAGTACTTGTTTTTTTTTTTCTATGGGATTTTGTGATTTGTTTCATATGATTAAGTAATGTCTTGATAATTGATTGGTTTTGTTACTTTAAGATGCCGGTGATCCAGTTCGTGTGTGACACTTTTGCCACCCCTGAAGTAGGAAGACTTAACCCCAGAGTGAGGTTATCGTACTTGGGGGTTCCTACAGTCGCCATATCGTAAGAGCACAATCTGTCGTACCGCACGAGGAAAGTTATCGTACTCGAAGAGTACTTGTCATGGTCAGCGGTTGCTTGGGAAGTCACATGGGCCACATGCATACTGAGAGTATGTGTTGTCTTAGAATTATCTTTAACACCCGAAGAAGGTGTTAAAGGTTTTTCGGTTGGTGGATGTAGCTTGACGTTGACGGCCTTAATGACCCTGGCAGTTGATAGGCCTAAAGCCCAAACAACCAACCAACCTTTGGAAGTTGCATATTAAATGGACAGCAAATGTTTCATGTCTCATGACCAGGAAATAAATCTACATTCGATGGTGGTATCGACTTCAGCTTTACAATGTGTTTACGTAGACTGTAAATCATTACACGCGGCACATTGATACAAGATATATACGACGCCTCTTTGAAGTAAAAAAAGATTATTGGTAACTTTTTCATAATATTCTGTGATTTCGGTCAGTCTATCGATCGCTATGATATTACACTGAAAAAAAAAAGTATTTTTCTTCAAGGCTAGAAAGCATCTAACTGCTGCTGTAGTCGTCATCCATGTTGTTATAATACTCTCAGATAATATTGATTGTAAATGCTTAGCGTTCATATAGCTTTTGGGTAGTCCAAGAGACTCTCTATGTTTCACAAATATCCGCTGGTGTCGGGTTCATTAAGTTCAGAATTAACTCTGGTGTCGGACTCATCAAGTTCAAAATCATCTTTGGTGTTGGGGTTATTCAGTCAGTCCTAAGTTTATCTTCTTCACCCATGGGATACGCCTCAGCTGCTTGATTAATCTAGATTATAACATCGTTGAATGATACGAGTCATTTGCAAGAAGTAACGCCCATGCTTCCAGATGATTAATAAAAGTAAAGCTTTTATTACTTTGGAGCAAAATTACACGGTAGATTCCCTTTACATCAATTGATTTATCCGGTAGACATTTCCTTGCGTTTTTAGGGGACTCATTTTCTTGATATCATTACGTTCGTTGAGTATTTTATTGGATGATGGGATCACAAGCGCTGGAAGAGACATTGGCATTAGTGACATCAAAACTCCTAGGCTGAAACTTGATAAAAGACAATAGTATCAAGTAATATTGAGCTGCAATCAACATTAAGGATTTCTTTAATGTGTTTTTTATTGCAGCTAGGCCAAAACCCGCATTTCGAGAAGTGATTTGCTAAAAATAAGTTGGTGTGAATATAGAACACTGGGCGACAGTGGTTGACGAAACACCTCTCACTTACGGAAAAGCACCAAACTATCGTGCGATATTGATGCGGTATGATGTACTCAGTGCTGCAACTCCTCTGCAAGGATTAGACTTGTAGTTTGGCTCTCCTTCACTGATGGGGAGGTAGGTCTTAATGTAAAGTCGATATAAACCATTTTAATGTATTTTCACCTTTTATTCACTGGTAAATATTTTTCTGTTCAGAGAACAATGTGTGAATAAGTGATTTGAAGGCACAATCTTTTTCCATCTTTAAGCGGGACATCGTACGCCAGCCAATGCCATGACAGCGCGGAGGAGAAACGCTCTTCGCCAGTTCATTTTTTACATGATCCGCAGCAGCTCGCGAAATGATACTCGAGAGTCGTCATACTCGAGGGGCAACTTGTAACACCCAAGATGTTTGGTGATAACAACTAACCTAAGATATATCACAGTGAGATCATGCGAGATCCAGTTGTAAAACGTCGACCTGAGTTGCCTCAGAAATGTAAATTGCTTCACTCCAGTCCTCCCAGCCACAATATGGTTTACCACAGTCTTCAAGTTGTGCAATTATTTTCAGTGGAGTGGAACACTTTTGTGGCACAGCGAGATAAATATAGGTGAAATGTACAGAGTTGGAACATATAACTGCGTCGAAACAGCAGGTAGTTCACACATAGAGAGATGAATTGAGTGTGTAAAATCGGGAGGTATATTAGAACCGCGTATAAAACCAAGAGGTATTACGTAGATGGCTAAGGGAACTACATAAAACCTTGTGGTGTATGGCCCCCGGAGGAGCACATTACACCCATGAATGCTCGAGAGAAGCAATTACCTTGTGAGGTCTTGTCACGTCACCTGCACCATGTGCCAGCAGAGATCGCGAGGTGGGGCACCTGAGGGTGACGGATACCGTGGGTGACCTCGGGTTAGCATTTTAGGATCATCATCGTGGCCCCCTACAGAGATGTCATCAGCTTGGGGTCATGGGTCATGTTATACGGGCTTTGGGCCGATCGATCGTTATTGTAACTACCGAAGGATGTATCCAGTACACCTGCAGGCGTTCAGGATCATCACTCGCTCTCACCGCCATGTATGGTCTCTGGTACGAAGGAGAACAGAGTTGCACTTTTATATTATATTGACGATGTGTGACATTATATATATATATATATACATATGACACACATAACGCTTTTGTTTTTAGTTTAAGATAAACAGAGAATTAAAGACTAAAGATTCTTATATGTTGTATATTGTTAAATGATTTTATATCATAGTTGTAATGAATATATAGTGAGAACGGGTTATAGGATACAGATAAACTCACTCGGAGTCTGGTAGAGTTATCCCACACTCATTAATATTACAAGTTCCTTTTAAACAATGTCCCACGTATCGTTTTAACTAATTATGAAGGGTGCATGAAAAAAATGACCAAGTGAAACTTTAATACTTGTTGTTCACATCAATCTTCATAGCAAAAGCAATTATTTCACCGCTTGCAACAAAGGCGAGAGGTTCAGGATTCGTCACACCGGCGGCAGAGATCTCGCACAGTGGTGTAGGCCCTTGGGTCTGTCTGCTCTGCATGCAGGTCTCGCCTGGCGCTGCCGGGGGCCAAGCAACACACAGCCGTGTGGCGTGGAATCAAGGAGCTGGAGGAGTCTGCTGCAGGTTACTGTAGCCTCACACGGTGTGGGTTAGAATGTAAACCATCTTCCGTATTGTATCCAAATTTTTCTGGCTTCCTTAGCTTGACTGTGCTTGCAGCCCGTGCCTGTAGGACACACACACACACACACACACACAAAATAGCAACTTGAAAATGTGACAGTGATAGTAGCCCAAGACATTGTCCAGTACCTCGATGCATTACTGATAGTTGGCAAGGCCACTTTCCACCAGGTCGAGGTAACTCCTGGCAGAGACCGAGGCCACTTGGCAGTAGTTCGAGACACCACAGGCTCACGGGTCTTCGGTGACGTCAGCCCTTGGTGTGTGTGTGTGTGTGTGTGTGCCTTCAGCAGCGAGGCGAGAGGACATGCACGCAGAGCCGGAGGAACCCTGTGCTCGGATGTGTAATGATACAGTACTAAACACTGATGACAGTCAGAATTCACTGATGTTGCTGTGATCGCTCTTCTTTTAAGCACAGTGTAAAGATAGATAGATACATAAATGTTATACCATAGTTGATTTTTTTTAAGAATCTGTGAATATTTGTAAGATAAAGAATGGTTTTATATATATCTTCAAATTCTATATGGAGCCATGAGCATTATAAGGTAACCGTTTTCAGTATGTAAAGAATGAGATAAAACAAAGTTCTTTTAGGGAATGTCTTGTATCTTATAAAAGTGTATTGTGGTCCAGGACTTTAGATTAGATGAATACTTATTTTTATGTAAACTCATCCATTACGGGAATAAAAATCCCTGACGAAACACTTCATTAAAAACATTCATTTGGTTTTCCTGAGCAAGTAGATTAATAATACTGGTTTGCTCTTTCCTTGCATACAGAGAGATTATTTAATCCTACCCTCCCTAGTACACAGACCAGTTTACCCTGCCCTCAGACACTACCTGCAGGTGGATCGTCCTCAGACACTACCTGCAGGTGGATCGTCCTCTGACACCACTTGCAGGTGGATCGTCCTCTGACACCACCTGCAGGTGGATCGTCCCCTGACACTACCTGCAGGTGGATCACGTGTCACCGTGTCTGTAGTGAAGTTGGCCTTACACTGTACTTCACAATATTATTTTTGTGTCGTATTTGATATTCCTGAATAAAATGACAAGCAACTTGAGTATCACCTGTCCTTCAGCAATCCCCAGTAACTTGTGTCTATGTCTTATCTTCAGCCACGTGTTGTGAATGTCTACAGCAACTGAAATAAGATTGAGTGGCCTAACACACATACAGCTGCCACTCTCCAAACACCAGTGTTTATGCATCGTGAAAGACAACATAATAATTCTCATGACCATTGAGTAAGAATGGGAGTCCAGAGCAAATATCCATAGGATGAGTTACAGATATTCGGTCAAATTTGGAGTATTTCTAGGCCACATTAGGATTACTTCTGGTGCTACATAAGAAGTACTTTTACTTCCACATTTGGAGTACTTCTGGTGCTACATTATGAGTATTACTGGTGCTACATCCGAAGTACTTCTACTGCCACATTAGGAGTACTGGTGCTACATCAGTACTTCTGGTACTACATCGAGTTCTTCTGATGCAACATCAGGATTACTACTGGTGCTACATCAGGAATACTTCTGATGCTACATTAGGAGTATTTCTACTGCCACATTATGAGTACTTCTGGTGCTACATATGCAGTACTTTTACTACCACAGTAGGAGTACTTCTACTGCCACATTAGGAGTACTTCTGGTGCTACATCAAGAATACTTCTGGTGCTACATCAGAATTACTTCTTCTACCACATTAGGAGTACTTCTGGTGCTACATCAGGAGTACTTCTGGTGCTACATTAGGAGTACTTCTACTGCCACACTAGGAGTACTTTTCGTGCCACATCAGAAGAACCTCTGGTGCTACGTCACAAACATTTCTGCTGCTACATCAGGGGTACTTTTGACGGAACATCAGAAATATATATGGCGCTACATCGGCAGTACCTCTCGTGTTGCATCAGCAGTGCCCCTGGTGCTACATCTGAAGTACTTCCACTGTTACGTCAGGACGACAACTGGTGCTACATCA
Source organism: Panulirus argus (assembly GCA_038088735.1). Classification (NCBI taxonomy): domain Eukaryota; kingdom Metazoa; phylum Arthropoda; class Malacostraca; order Decapoda; family Palinuridae; genus Panulirus; species Panulirus argus. The sequence continues at coordinate 13,175 of JAYMFT010088345.1, read as the reverse complement.
GGAGTACTTCCACTGCTACGTCAAGACAACTTCTGGTGCTAAATCAGGAGTAATTCCGGTGCTACATGAAGATTACTTCTGCTACATCAATAGTGTTTTTCTTAGTACATCTAGGGTGCTTTGACTGCTACATGAGTATTTATCCTGATACATCAGAACATTTAGAGGTACATAAATGCTTCTGGTGATATATGAGGAGTACTTCTGGTGCTACATCAAGGGGTACTACTGAGTGTCACATCAGGAGTACTTCTGGTGCTACATCAGGGTACTTCTCTTACTGCATCAAGAGTACTTCTGGTGCTACATCAAAAGTACTTCTATTGCCACATTAGTAGGAGAATACTTCCAGTGTTACATTAGGAATACTTCTGGTGCTACATTAGTACCTCTAGTGCTACATCAGGAGTACTTCTACTGCCACATTAGAAGTACTTCTAGTGTTACATCGGGAATACTTCTACTGCCACATTGGGAGTACTTCTAGTGTTATATTAGGAGTACTTCTACTGCCACATCAGGAGTACTTCTACTACCACATTAGGAGTACTTCTGCTCTTACATCATGAGTACTTCTGGTACCACATCAAGAGTACTTCTGGTGTTACATCAGGAGTACTTCTAGTGTTACATCAAGCGTACTTCTACTGCCACATCAGGAGTACTACTGCAATATTAGGAGTACTTCTGCTGCTACATCAGGAGTACTTCTGGTACTACATCAAGAGTACTTCTAGTGTTACATCAGGAGTACTTCTGGTGCTACATTAGGAGTACTTCTACGGCCACATTAGGAGTACTTCTGGTGCTACATCATGGGTACTTCTGGTGCTACATCAAGAGTACTTCTGGTGCTACATCGGGAGTACTTCTGGTGCTACATTGGGAGTACTTCTAGTGTTACATTAGTAGCACTTCTACTGCCACATTAGGAGTACTTCTGGTGCTATATCAGGGGCACTTCTACTGCCACATTGGGAGTACTTCTAGTGTTACATCAGGAGTACTTCTACTGCCACATTAGAAGTACTTCTAGTGCTACGTCAGGAGTACTTCTGGTGCCACATTAGGAGTATTTCTGGTGCTACATCAAGAGTACTTCTGTTAAGACATCACAAACATTTCTAGTGCTACATCTGAAGTACTTTTGGTGTTAAACCAGAAGTACTTCTGGCAATTCTCGAGTACTTCTCGTGCCACATCAGAAGTACCTCTAGTGCCACATTACAAGTACTTTCCGTGCTACATCAGAAGTACTTCTAGTACTACATCAGGGTTACTTCTGACGGTACATCAGAAATACATATGGCGCTACACTGGCAGTACTTCTCGTGTTGCAACAGCAGTGCCCCTGGTGCTACATCTGAAGTACTTCCTCTACTACCTCAGGACAACTGGTGCTACATCAGGAGTAATTCTAGTGCTACATGAAGAGTTCTTCTGCTGTTACATCAATAGTGCTTCTCTTAGTACATCTGGGGTGCTTTGAGTGCTACATGAGTATTTAACTTGATACATCAGGAGTACTTTTAGAGGTACATAAATACTTCTGGTGATATATGAGTACTTCTGGTGCTACATCAAGGGGTACTACTGAGTGCTACATCAGGAGTCCTTCTAGTGCTACTTCAGGAGTACTTCTACTGCCATATTAGGAGTACTTCTGATGCTACATCAGGAGTACTTCTCTTACTACATCAAGAGTACTTCTGGTGCTACATTAGGGGTACTTCTACTGCCACATTAGGAGTACTTCTAATGTTACATCAGGAGTACATCTACTGCCACATTAGGAGTACTTCCAGCGATACATCAGGAGTACTTCTAGCATTACATCAGGAGTACTTATACTGTCACATTAGCAGTACTTCTGGTGCTACATAAGTACTTCTACTGCCACATTAGGAGTACTTTTAGTATTACATCTGGAGTACCTCTGATGCTACATAAGGAGTACGTCTACTGCCACTTTAGGAGCACTTTTAGTGTTACATCAGGAGTACTTCTACGGCCACATTAAAGTACTTCTGGTGCTGCATCAGGAGTATTTCTACTATCACATTAGGAGTACTTATGGTGCTACATCAGGAGTACTTGTATTGCCACATTAAAGTACTTCTGGTGCTACATCAAGAGTACTTCTACTGTCACATTAGGAGTACTTCTGGTGCCACTTCTGGAGTACTTCTGGTGCTACATCAGGAATACTTTTCTTACTACATCAAGAGTACTTCTGGTGCTACATGAGGAGCACTTCTACTGCCACTTTAGGAGCACTTTTAGTGTTACATCAGAGTACTTCTACAGCCACATCAGGAGTACTTCTAGCGATACATCAGGAGTACTTCCAGTATTACATTAGAAGTACTTATACTGTCACATTAGCAGTTCCTCTGGTGCTACATAAGGAGTACTTCTACTGCCACATTAGGAGTACTTTTAGTATTACATCTGGAGTACCTCCAATGCTACATCAGGAGTACTTCTACTGCCACTTTAGCAGCACTTTTAGTGTTCCATCAGGAGTACTTCTACAGCCACATCAGGAGTACTTCTAGTGTAACACCAGGAATACTTCTACTGCCACATTAGGAGTACTTCTAGCGTTGCATCAGGAGTACTACTACAGCCACATTAGGATTGCTTCTGGTGCTACATCAGGAGTACTTATACTGTCACATTGGGAGTACTTCTAGTGTTACATCAGGAATACATCTACTGCCACAGACGTACTTCTAGGAGTACTTATACTGTCACATTAGCAGTACTTCTGGTGCTACATAAGGAGTACTTCTACTGCCACATTAGGAATGCTTTTAGTGATACATCAGGAGTACTTCTAGTGTTACATCAAGAGTACTTTTAAAGTTAATCAGGATTACGTCTACCGCTACATTAGAAGTACTTCAAGTGCCACATTAGGAGTACTTCTAGGGCTACGTCAGGAGTACTTCTGGTGTCACATTAGGAGTACTTCTGGTGCTACATCAAGAGTATTTCTGGTGCTACACCACAAACATTTCTAGTGCTACACTAGAAGTACTTCTGCCAATTCAGGAGTACTTCTGATGCTACATCAGGAGTACCTCTGCCACATTAGGAGTACTTCTGGTGTCACATCAGAAGTACCTCTGGTGCTAGGCTACAAACATTCTTAGTGCTACATCAGCAGTACTTCTACTGCTACATCAGGGTTACTTCTGACGGTACATCAGAAATACGTATGGCACTACATCGATAGTACATCCCGTGTTGCATCAGCAGTGCCCCTGGTGCTACATCTGAAGTACTTCCACTGCTACGTCAGGACAACTTCCAGTGCTACATCAGGAGTAATTCTAGTGCTACATGAAGAGTACTTCTGTTGCTAAATCAGGACTACTTCTGGAGCTACATCAGGAGTACTTCTACTGCCACATATGGAGAACGTTGTGTTACATCAGGATTACTTCTACTGTCACATTAGGAGTACTCCTGGTACTTCTTCTGGAATACTTCTGGTGCTACATCAGGGGTATTTCTGATGCTATATCAGGAGTACTACGGCCACATTAGGAATACTTCTGGTGATACATCTGGAGTACTTCTACAGTCACATTAGGAGTACTTCTAGTGTTACATCAGGAGTACATCTACTGCCACATTAGGAATACTTCTAGCGATACATCAGGAGTACTTCCAGTATTACATTAGGTGTACTTATACTGTCACATTAGCAGTACTTCTGGTGCTACATGAGGAGTACTTCTACGGCCACATTAGGAGTACTTTTAGTGTTACATCAGGAGTGCTTCTACGGCCACATTAAGAGTACTTCTAGTGTAACACCAGGAATACTTCTACTGCCACATTAGGAGTACTTCTAGCGTTACATCAGGAGTACTTCTACAGCCACATTAGGAGTGCTTCTAGTGCTACATCAGTACTTACACTGCAACATTAAGAGTACTTCTAGTGTTACATCAGGAGTACTTACTTATACAGCCACAATAGGAGTACATCTAGTGCTACATCAGGAGTACTTCTGCTGCCACATTAGGAGTACTTCTAGTGTTACATCAAGAGTACTTTTAAAATTAAATCAGGATTACGTCTACCGCTACATTAGAAGTACTTCAAGTGCCACATAAGGAGTACTTCTACGTCAGGAGTATTTCTGGTGTCACATTAGGAGTACTTCTGGTGCTACATCAAGAGTATTTCTGGTGCTACATCACAAACATTTCTAGTGCTACACCAGAAGTACTTCTGCCAATTCAGGAGTACTTCTGTTGCTACATCAGGAGTTCCTCTGAAACATTAGGAGTGCTTCTGGTGCCACATCAGAAGTACCTCTGGTGCTACGTCACAAACATTCTTAGTGCTAAATCAGCAGTACTTCTACTGCTACATCAGGGTTACTTCTGACGGTACATCAGAAATACGTATGGCACTACATCGATAGTACATCCCGTGTTGCATCAGCAGTGCCCCTGGTGCTACATCTGAAGTACTTCCACTGCTACGTCAGGACAATTTCTGGTGCTACATCAGAAGTACTTCTACGGCCACATTACGAGTACTTCTGCTGCTACATCAGGAGTGCTTCTCATACTACATCTGCAGTGCTTCAAGTGCTACATGAGCATTTATCTTTCTATATCAGGAGTACTTTTAGAGCTACATACAAACTTCTGGTGCCATATGACGAGTACCTCTGGTGCTACATCAAGGGGTACTACCGAGTATATCTACTGCCACATTTGGAGTATTTCTGGTGTTACATCAGGAGAACTTCTACTGCCACATTTGGAGTATTTCTAGTGTTACATCAGGAGCACTTCTGGTGCTACATCAGGGATACTTTTTGGTGCTACATCAGGAGCATTTCTGGTGCTACATCAGAGGTACTTCTGGTGCTACATCAGGAGGTCTTCTACTTCCATATTAGGAGTACTTCTAGTGTTACATCAGCAGTACTTCTGATGCTACATCAAGAGTACCTCAACTGCCATATTAGGAGTACTTCTAATGTTACATTAGGAATACTTCTAGCGATACATCAGGAGTACTTCCAGTATTACATCAGGAATTCCTATACTGTCACATTACCAGTACTTCTGGTGGTACATAAAGAGTACTTCTACTGCCACATTAGGCGTACTTATACTGCCACATTAGCGTTACATCAGAAGTACTTCTACTGCCACACTAGGAACACTTCTGGTGCTATAATAGGGGTACTTCTACTGCCACATTAGGAGTACTTCTTGCGTTACATCAGGAGTACTTCTAATGTAACATTAGGAGTACTTCGTGTTTCATTAGGAATACTTCTACTGCCACATTGGGAGTACTTCTGGTGCTACATCAGAACTTCTACTGCCACATTTGGAGTACTTCTGGTGCTACATCAGGGATACTTGTAGTGCTACATCAGGAGTACTTCTACTGCCACAAAAGGAATACTTCTAGTGCTACATCAGGAGTACTTCTACTGCCACATTAGGAGTACTTCTGGTGCTACATCAGAGGTAATTCTGCTGCTACATCAGGAGTACTTCTACTGTCACATTAGGAGCACTTCTTCCGTTACATCAGGAGTACTTCTACTGACACATTAGGAGTACTTCTGGTGCTACATCAAGAGAACTTCTACTGCTACGTTAGAAGTAATTCTAGTGATATATCAGGGGAACTACTACTGCCACATTAGGAGTACTTCTGGTACTACATCAGGAGTACTTCTGGTGCTACATCAGAAGTGCTTCTGCTGCCATATTAGGAGTACTTCTAGCGTTATATCAGGAGTACTTCCGGTGCTACATCAGGTATACTTCTACTGCTACATTAGGAACACTTCTGGTGCTATATCAAGAGTACTTCTACTGCCACATCAGGAGTACTTCTGGTGCTACATCAGGAGTACTTCTGGTGCTATATCAGAAGTACTTCAGATATTACTACATCAGTATTTCTGGTGCTACAATAGGGGTACTTCTGGTGCTACATCAGGAGTACTTTTGGAGCTACATCAGGAGTACCTCTGGTGCTACATAGGGAATACCTCTGGCGCTAAATAGGGAGTACTTCTGGTGTTACTTCAGGAGAACGTCTGGTGTTATATAAGGAGTACTTCTGGTGCTACATCAGGAATACTTCTGGTGCTACATATGGAGTACTGTTGGTGCTATATCAGGATTACCTCTTATGCTACATCTGCACTACTTCTGCTTGTACACCAGGACTACTTCTACTGCCACATTATGAGTACTTCTGGTGCTACATCACGAGTACTTCTACTGCCTCATTAGGATTATTTCTGGTGCTACATCAGGAGTAATTCTACTCCCACATAAGGAGTACTTGCGTTGCTACATCAGGTGTACGTCTGGGCCTACATCAAGAGTACTTTTTGGGCTACATCAGGAGTACTTCTGGTGCTATATCAGGAGTACTTCTGGTGCTACATCAGGAGTACTTCTGGTGCTATATAAGGAGTACATCTGATGTTACATCAGTTGTACATCTGGTGCTACATATAGAGCACTTCTCGTGCTACACAGGGAGTACTTCTGGGTCTACATCAGGAGTACTTCTGATGCTACATCAGGAGTACTTCTAGTGCTATATAAGGAGTAACTCTGGTGTTACACAGAAGTACTTCTGGTGCTACATAGAGAGTACGTGTGGTGCTACATAGGGAGTACTCCTGGTGCTTCATGAGAAGTACTTCTAGTGCTATATAAGGAGTACTTCTGGTGTTACACAGAGTACTTCTGGTGTTGCATCAGGAGTACTTCTGGGGCTAAATATGGACTACTTTTGCTGGTACATTAGGAGTACTTATACTGCCTCATTAGGAGTACTTCTGGTGCTATATAAGGAGTACTTTCTGGTGCTACATCAGGAGTACTTCTGGTGCTACATCAGGAGTACTACTGGTGCTATATCAGGAGTACGTCTGGTGCCACAGAAGGAGTACTTCTGGTGCTACATCAGGAATACTTCTGGTGCTACATATGGAGTACTTTTGGTGCTATACCAGGATTACCTCGGGCTACATCTGGACTACTTCTGCTTGTACATCAGGAGTACTTCTACCGCCACATTAGGAGTACTTCTGGTGCTACATCAGGAGTAATTCTACTGCCACATTAGGAGTACTTGCGTTGCTATATCAGGTGTACGTCTGGGGCTACATCAAGAGTACTTTTGGGGCTACATCAGGAGTACTCCTGGTGCTACATCAGGAGTACTTCTGGTGCTACATCAGGAGTACTTCTGGTGCTATATAAGGAGTACATCTGATGTTACATCAGTAGTACTTCTGGTGCTACAAAGAGAGTACTTCTCGTGCTACATAGGGAGTACTTCTGGGTCTACATCAGGAGTACTTCTGATGCTACATCAGGAGTACTTTAGTGCTATATAAGGAGTACCTCTGGTGTTACACAGAAGTACTTCTGGTGCTACATAGAGAGTAAGTGTGGTGCTACATAGGGAGTACTCCTGGTGCTTCATGAGAAGTACTTCTAGTGCTATACAAGGAGTACTTCTGGTGTTACATAGAGTACTTCTGGTGTTGCATCAGGAGTATTTCTGGGGCTAAATCTGGACTACTTTTGCTGATACATTAAGAGTACTTATACTGCCTCATTAGGAGTATTTCTGGTGCTACATCAGGGGTACTTCTGGTGCTACATCAGGGGTACTTCTGGGGCCATATCAGAAGTATTTCTGGTGCTACATAGAGAGTACTTCTGGTGCCACATCAGGAGTACTTATGGTGTTGCATCAGGAGTACTTCTGGAGCTACATCAGAACTACTTTTGCTGGTACATCAGGAGTACACATACTGCCTTATTAGGAGTACTTCTGGTGCTACATCAGGAGTACTTCTGGTGCTACATCAAGAGTACTTCTATTGCCTCATTAGGAGTATTGCTGGTGCTACATCAGGGGCACTTCTGAGGTTACATCAGGAGTACTTCTGCGGCTACATCAGGAGTACCTCTGGTGCTACATCAGAAATACTTCTGGTGATACATAAGGATTAATTCTGGTGCTACATAGGGAGTACTTCTGGTGCTACATCAAAAGTACCTCTGGTGCTACATCAGGAGTACTTCTGATGCTACATCAGGAGGACTTCTGTGTCTACATCAGGAGTACTTCTGGTATCATATAAGGAGTACTTCTGGTGCTACATGAGAAATACTTCTGGTGATACATATGGAGAAATTCTGGTGCTACATAGGGAGTACTTCTGGTGCTACATCAGATATACTTCTGGTGCTACAACAGGAGTACTTCTGGGGCTACATCAGAAGTATTTCTGGTGCTACATCAGGAGTACTTCTGATGCTACATCAGGAGTACTTCTGAGGCTATATCAGGAGCACTTCTTTTGCTACATCAGTACTTCTAGTGCTACATCAGGAATACTTCTAGGGCTACATCAGAAGTACTTCTGGGGCTACATCAGGAGTACTTCTGGGGCTACATCAGTACTTCTATGGCTACATCAGAAGTATTCTAGTGCTACATCAGGAGTACCTCTAGAGCTACATCAGGAGTACTTCCGGGGCTATATCAGGAGTACTTTGGAACTACATCAGGAGTATTTCTGGAGCTACCTCAGGAGTTCTGGGGCTACATCAAAAGTATTTTTGGCGTTATATCAGGAGCACTTCTGGTACTGCATCAAGAGTACTTCTGGTGCTATATCAGGACTGCGTCTGGGGCTACATCAGGACTTCTTCTGGGGCTACATCAGGCCTACTCCTGGGGCTACATCAGGACTACTCCTGGGACTACATCAGTTCTGTTGCTACATCAGGACTATTTCTAGGGCTGCATCAATTCTTCTGGTCCTACACCATGAGTACTTCTGGGGCTACATCAGAAGTATTTCTGGTGCTACATCATGAGTACTTCTGGGGCTACATCAGGACTACTTCTGGAGCTACATCAGGAGTACTTCTGGGGATACATCAGGAGTACTTCTATGGCTACATCAGGAGTATTTCTGGTGTTACATCAGGAGAACTTTTAGGGCTACATCAAGAGTACCTCAGGGGCTACATCAGGAGTACTTTGGGACTACATCGGGAGTATTTCTGGTGCTACATCAGAACTACTTCTGGGGCTACATCAGGGGTGCTTCTGGTGCCACATCAGGAGTACTTCCTGGGCTACATCAGGAGTAATTCTGGTGCTACATCAGTACTTCTGTTGCTACATCAGGAGTACTTTTGGGGCTACATCACGAGTACTTCTTGGGCTACATCAGGAGTACTTTTAGGGCGACATCAGGAGTACATCTGGGGCTACATCAGTACTTCTGTTGCTACAACAGTACTTCTGGTGCTACATCAGTACTTCTGGTGCTACATCAGGACTACTTTTGGGGCTACATCAGGACTACTTCTGAGGCTACATCAGGAGTGTTTCTGGCACTACATCAGGAATGCTTCTAGGGCTACATCAGGAGTACTTCTGGTGCTACATCAGGACTACTTCTGGTGTTACATCAGAAGTACTTCTGGTGCTACATCAGGAGTACTCCTCGGGCTACATCAGAAGTATTTCTTGTGCTACACAGGGAGTACTTTTGGTGCTACATCAGGAGTTCTGAGGCTACATCAGGAGTGCTTCTTGTGCTACATCAGGAGTACTTCTGGTGCTTCATCAGGAGTTCTTCTGGTATCACATAAGGTGTACTTCTGGTCCTACATTAAGAGTACTTCTGGGGCTACATCAGGAGTGCTTCTGGTGCTACATCAGGAGTTCTGGGGTTACATCGGTTACATCAGGAGTGCTTCTTGTGCTACATCAGGAGTACTTCTGGGGCTGCATCAGGAGTGCTTCTTGTACTACATCTGGAGTGCTTCTAAGGCTACATGAGGAGTACTTCTGGGGCTACATGGAGTACTTCTAGGGCTACATCAGTACTTCTGGGACTACATCAGGAGTAATTCTGGTGCTACATCAGGAGTGCTTCTGGTACTACATCAGTTCTTCTTGTGCTACATCAGGAGTACTTCCGGGGCTACATCAGGAGTACTTCTGGGGCTACATCAGGAGTGCTTCTTGTGCTACATCAGAAGTACTTCTTGTGCTACATCAGGAGTACTTCTGGGGCTACATCAGGAGTACTTTTAGGGCTACATCAGGAGTACTTCTGAGACTACATCCAGAGTACTTCTAGGGCGACATCAGGAGCACTTCTGGTGCTACATCAGGAGTGCTTCTAGTGCTATATCAGATCTTCTGGGGTTACATCAGGAGTACTTCTGGGACTATATCAAGAGTTCTTCTTGTGCTACATAAGGAGAACTTCTAGGGCTACATCAGGAGTACTTCTGTGGCTACATCAGTTCTTCTGGGGTTACATCAGTACTTCTTGTGCTACATCAGGAGTACTTCTGGGGCTACATCAGGAGTGATTCTTGTGCTACATCAGAAGTACTTCTTGTGCTACATCAGGAGTACTTCTGGGGCTACATCAGGAGTACTTCTAGGGCGACATCAGGAGTACTACTTTTGCTACATCAGTTCTTCTGGGAATACATCAGGAGTGCTTCTAGTGCTACATCAGATCTTCTGGGGTTACATCAAGAGTGCTTCTTGTGCTACATCAGGAGTACTTCTGGGGCTATATCAAGAGTGCTTCTTGTGCTACATAAGGAGTACTTCTGGGGCTACATCAGGAGTACTTCTAGGGCTACATTAGGAGTACTGGGGTTACACGAGTAGTACTTCTAGGGCTACATCAGGAGTAGTTCTGGTGCTACATCAGGAGTTCTTCTGAGGCTACATCAGGAGTGCTTCTAGTGCTACATCAGAACTAATGGTGCTACATCAGGGACACTTCTGGTGCTATATTAAGAGTACTTCAGGTGATACATCAGAGGCACTGTCTATTATTTTTTCACATGTTAGCAACTGTTGTCAGAAGTCTATCACCCTTATACATCATTACCATATCTTTTATCCATACTGGGCACCATGGATTTTGAGAATATCATAGACAATATACCAAGTGGAAAAAAAGTGACCATGTAATGCTCGAGTTTGTGGGATATGGCCACATAAAAAGAGCAGACGAAACTTGACTCAAATCAGATACAAATATGGAAACTATACAGAACTAAAGGAACTCTGTGGGAATCATTGACTAGGAAATGGAGCACAACAGCCACAGTACAGATTGCTGTTAAGGAAGGTTCTGTAAAATTTGCAATGGACTAAGAACATGGGCACCTTTAGCTTCAAATACAAAAAGGTTAAGAGAGAGAGAGAGAGAGAGAGAGAGAGAGAGAGAGAGAGAGAGAGAGAGAGAGAGAGAGTCTAGAAAAAGATATCTAAAAGCATCAAGCCAGTATTCAAAGATAATAAGATAACACAGAAATGAGAATAGCAATAAGAGACATGGAACAGAGAAACTTTTGAAAGAATTCTGGGAACAGAGCAGGAAAAAATCCACAACCTGTCCATAAATTCAACAGGAGTAAACTGTCATTTAAATAGCAGCTAATCAAACTAAGGGATTCCCTCCCCTTTTAGTCGCTTTGTACAAAATGCAAGGAATATGTGGGAAGTATTCTTTCTCCCCTGTCCCCAGGGATAATATTTATATGTTACCTTTTTTTTTGTTTTGTTTAAGTTGAAGGCTCCAGTCACGAACAAAAGTCCACATCAAGGCCGGGCCCTAACTGAGACATAGAGAGAACTGAAAGAGGGGGAAAAAGAGACAGGGAAAGTATTTATGAATTTTTGAGAAAGTGAAAGACCTGTCACTTGAAATGAGCCAGTTCATAGTTATTGGGAAAGACATGGGAAGGTAGGGAGTTCCAAAGCTTCGATGTGTTGGGAAAGAAGCAGCTATCAAAACGGCACACCCTTGAGTTGTCGATGGCCACACAATAATCATGTAACGCAGCAGAAAGAATGCATACCAGAGGAGCCTACTCGAAATGAACTGGGGGTCACAAGTGCCATACCACAGGACTCAGTCATGGGATCACAGCTCCTCTCTTGGTTTATGTCAAAGACTAGCAATAAGGACGGAACTCATACCTGAATATGTATGTGGATGATACTGCGGTCATATAGGGAAAGAGAGATTGAGGAAGACTGCATCAACTAACAAGAAAATCAAGACAAACTCTCCAAAGTATGTCTGAGATATGGTTCATTAATTTCAAAAACGAGTAGTGTAGAATAATGACTATGGAACACTATAAAAGGAGGCTTCTATACAAACATTATGCTAAAGGAATCTGTGAGAGAGGCACTTGAACAGAGCCAATAATTCAACTAACCTGAAATCAGAGCTCTACCTTGGGTGAAGTGAAAGTTGACAAACTGTACTGGGATGAAAAATAGAACTGCAGTAAAGTATATGGGTAAGGATATATTCTGCAAGTTGTTCACATTACATATCAGGCCAAAACTAGACAATATTTCACATTTGGTCACCACACTTAAAGAAGCATAAAGAACTAAGAAAGTCCAGAGGATGGCATTCAAGTTACAGTGAGAAGTCAGAGACCTTAAATTTGTTGGCCACAGAACAAAGTGACTTGATCACAACCTTTAAGCTTTTAAACTAGTTTGATTACGTCAACAGTTAACAATCTTTAAAAATTTACAGAAGAATAGCGGATGAATGGAGTGTTTAGTGATGAAACTGTGAATGCTGATAGTATACAAAAAAATTTAAAATCTTTATGATAGTAATGAAAATAATTACAAACAGGCAATCACGCAACAAATATTGTCTACAGTACCACATCCAAATTAGAAGACAGAAAAGTAATGTATGAAGACAGAAAAGTAATGTATGAATTTGAAATTAATCATTTTTCAGAAGTAAACTATGATACATTACGATACATAAATAACAACTAAGCTACCTGACATACATACTAAACATAAAAACAATAAATAAGTTCAGCACCACAAATAAATATCAAGAAAATCAGAAATGACAGATACAGTACTTTACACACTAATGAAGTTGCCCTAAACATGGACACCATACCACCACAGCTTAACTTAATAGAGGAGGAATAGCTGATAAATCCAATCTCCTTTGAGCAGCACACATAGATATAAATAAATATATATATATATATATATATATATATATATATATATATATATATATATATATATATATATATATA
>JAYMFT010088334.1:0-14094 GCA_038088735.1 Panulirus argus | reverse complement strand
AATGTGTGTGTGTGTGCGTGTGTGTACGTTAAAGGCAATCTTAAGTGAGAAGTTCACAGTCCTAAAACGAACCTAAATTCATACTACGATGCTAAAAAGCCACATGAAGTAATGATACAGCCCAAATCGAGAGGCATTCTAGTACACAAGGACTACGACTCTGTGCCCTACTCTGACAAGATTCCTCATAAAGTCCAGTGTGTGCTAAAGAAAGGAGAGAGTAATACACGAATGAGAAACTAAATCATACGACTGTACGAGTCCTTTTAGGGCATGTCCTTCCAGCCTTACAATATTTATAGAGAACGACGATGATAAGTCCAGATGACGACAACAGTTTTTGTTTCTGTACCTGTACAAATTTACCTCCTCACATCGACTTGATTTTTTTTTCAAGTTCATGAATGATGAAGCGTTTCTTAGGAAAACATGTCCCCTTCTTTCGAAGTGCCTGGTCTGACAGCGTTGAGGTGTTACTTTAGGAAATTGCTCGTGTTGCCTCCTACAACCGCTCTCTAGTCTCGAAATGATGAGGTGTTACCTAGGGAACGTGTTCCTGTTGCCTCCCACTGCCTCTGTCTGGCCTGAGGGCGGTTAGGGGTCATCTGTGTGACAGGTGAACTCTCTTATCATAATAATGTCCGAGTTCATCACACTTTATGATCTGGGAACGAGGCGAGTGGCCGGCCCTCCCAGTAGGTTTTTTTTTTTAATCACTTCCACACACTCACACTAGCCGCACAAAGAAGTACCGTTCTGGTCACGGGTGTCACTTTTTCACGCGTCGTGTGTGTAATCTTCAAATTATGTTCATACAGTGTAAAAAGATGAGAGCGAATGTCATACTCTTTTTTTTTCCAGGTATTTCACTACTGAATATCAAATCATAAAAACCATGTACAAACAATATTATTAATTCGTTTAAAATTCTGAGCATTCGTTGACCAATACTGGTTTTTGCATTGTCGATCATTCAGATCGGCCACGCCTACACATGCAGTGAGAGCTATCGCATCGCAGGGGAAATGAATTATTCGCTTTGAATCAAATTTTCTCCGAATACTACGAAGTCCATTAGACTAAAGTTCATTTACCCTTTGTTGTTCTCCAGACATAAGCCATTCAAGTAGATTTATCGTACAGTCTCATGGGGTTCTTCTTGATCCATTTTTGTATCCAAAGGCTTTCCACTTATTCTGGCAGATAGTTTAAAGAGGTCTATCCAGACGAGGTTCTTCTAGTGGTATGTAACTAAGCTGGACAGGAGATACGTTGAAGGGACCTACGCTTTTTAGGTCGGTAGGAAGTGTGACCTAAAACAATGGCTCACTCACAACTCTCTCTCTACGTTTTTCTCATCATTATTTCCAGACAAACACAGAATCCACTTTAGATGTAAATATATCACATGTATGACGAATCTGCTACCAAAAGAGAAAAGTATTCTACATTAATTCTTCAAACAGAGATATCACCCGATTAGTGTGTTGAATTTGTTGATTTAATTATATCAACAGAAGATATAACAACACCGAATCGTACTTTGATAAAGGATGCCTGTCACTTATACGTGTAAACAAGCAGCAGTGAATTTTCTTACTTTAATCAAGAGATATGAGAAAATCTTCTAACTTTGATAACTTTAATGAAATGGCTCGTATGGTAACTTAAGTAAATACCAGCTTCACATTGAACAAACGAAACTTTCTCAAGGTCCTTGAGAGATACATTTAAGGGACAGAAACAGACAAATAATCAACATTGCATCGTAATAACGTCATTTAAAAGAAATAAGATCAGGAAACAAAACAAAACCCTCAGCTAACAGCAGCATCAGCAAACAGCAACATCCTCTTCCCCTTTAATGTGTTATAATGCCCTTATCATTAGAGCCAAGAAGGATATCTGGCAGGATTTATGAAAATCGACTAAACTCGGATACCTAGAAAGTCGTAAATTGTGTAAAAAAAGAAATGATACATTCTACGACACCAGCCTCGTTACCTGGCCTGGACGAGCAACATGTTACTCGCAGAGAACTCCGTAAATATTTCACCCAGCGATCCTCACCATTAACAAACTGCACTAAAAGGCACTAAATATGAGGGCGACACATGGGTGATGAATGGTCGTGGGTGGTGATAATTGATCATTTCCCGTAACCCGAGTCGCTGCTTGTGAGCTGCTGCTCTTCGTGCTAGCGTTGCTGCTGCTGCTACTGCTGTTGTTGCTGCTGATGATGCTGCTGCTGCTGCTGTTGCTGTTGAAACTGCTTGATTCTGTTGCCGTTACTGCTCCTGTTACGCGCACAGCCGTGGGCGAGTGGCGTTTCTTGATTGTGCTTCTGTTAATGTGTTTTTTTTTTTTGGTACTGTTGTTGTTGGTGGTGGTGGTGCTCCTGTTGTTGCTTCTGTTGCTCAGCCAGCCGAGACTGTTCCACCCCTGTTGTTGCCGTTGCTGATGCTGCTGCTGCTACCGTTCCTGTTACGCCTACCGTTGAGGATGAATGATGCTCCTGGGCTATGTTACTGTTTACTGGGCTTTCACGAATATTACTAATGTTGTTACTGTCGGTCCTCCTCCAGCTACTGCTTCTGTTGTAGCCCCATTGCCGCCGTTGATGGCGCTGTACTGATCACTGTTACTGGCGATGGTGGTTGTCCTCTTCTGTTGTAGTTGGTGGTAGTGGTGGTGGTGGTACTGTTGTTACTGTTACTGCTTTCACTCTTACTGATGTTCATGTCGTTCAAAATTTCAACATTGTCTCCAAGGTTCTTATCAATTTCCCTTGTTCGTCTTTTTTTTTTCTCTCTCTCTCTCTTGTCCTTGTTCTACGGCTATATGTGCTACCGTTTTTCCTTACTACCGTTTTCTTTGTCACCGTTACCGATGTAGCTGCTGTTGCTTCCGATGACACTTCTGTTGCTGATCTCGCTGACCGCTGTTGTTGCTGTTGCCGTCGTTGCTGCTGTTGTTCCTCTTGAACGCCACAGGTGCCGCCGTTGCCACTGCTGTTGTTAAGGGACGTAGACTCTTTCCCCCCTATGCACACCGTTTCTGGAGATTTTTTTTCTTTTCTTTTCTTACTGCCATTGTGATAATTTCATTTTGTCACTGTTGTTACCGTTTTCGATGGCTTCTCTTACCCCTGTTACTGTTGCTGGTTCTATACTGTTCTTGCTTCTGTTGCAGCTACCGTCGTTGAAGCTTACTGTTATTCCTGTTATCAATGATGCTACTGCTGTTGTTAACATTGCTACTGGGCTGTTTTTCTCGCCGCTGCTGCAGCTGCTGTGGCTTCCCTTGCCTCGGTTCATGGCGTGCCCGGCCCTGCAGCAATTTCGGCTCATCAGAGATGGGATTTCACTTTATCCTTTTGCTATCCTTCATATCTCGGCCAGGTACCTCCACACACACACACACACACACACTCTCTCTCTCCTTCTCCGTCTCCTTTCTCTTTCTATTCCTGATGATACAAGACTTTCTCATTGATAATCGTTTATTTTGTTTCCTATTTTCAAAATAGGTTATCCAATCACCATAAAAAAAAAGGGAGATAAATCCTGGAATGACTCTGAATTAGAGCCAGTTCTGACACCCCTCACAATATCCCTCAGAAGGATAGTGTCAGCACCTGTAGTCACTACAGACGCGCATCTGATTACTAATTCGAAAACAAACGGAGTCTGTGTAATCTTCTGAACTGTTTAGCACTTCGTCCCATAATCGAGTCATAAATGGAGGGAAGAGCCATTCATTCTAATGATTGAACCGACCCTCAAATTGCATGATGACCATTTGACGAACACAATCAACTTTTCTCATCAAGGAACACGGGGAACAACCCCTACCCGAACGACTTCGTAGAAGACCTAAAGAGTCTACGAAACCATTTCATTTCAGCGTTTCTTACGTTGTACACAAGGAGGTCTCACCGAGTTGAACGAACTTCCGAGCTTTACCAAATGAACTTCCTAGCTTTACCAGATACAAAGTTCCTGTCGATCAATCTGCCCAGTACATCCAAACTTCCTAGACGACCAACCCGAACTTAAAGAAGCCACAGATCTACTCTCCCGACCTCTTCGGATCCCCAAACTCCATGTGACACAATGGAGACGCGTCGTCACCCCTCACTTCCGGAGGTGGGGGAGAGAGAGAGCGAGACGACCTCGTCAGATGAAACTAGCCCATCACTGAGGCCTCCCGGCTCTGGTGCGGGGTGGGTGAGGGAGGAGGTGTTGGTGACAACCTTACAGAATTACTCTGCTCACCCAGGCGCTGGAAGGCTATTAACTTCTCTGCGATGGCCCGGCCAGAGCTGTCAGTCCAGAAGCGTCCCTCTAATTCAGACAGAAATTAGGAACCGAGATATTGGAAACGGACTGTACGCGAAGTATATATCGCTGCTGACAGATGCATGCGTCCATACACACACACACACACACACGCGCGCGCGCACACACACTCCCGCATGTACATGCATGCACGTTCATATACGTACGCATACACAAAACAGAAAAAAAAAACAGACACATTTATGAGCATTTATGTACACACACACACACACACACACACACATACACACACACGCACATATACTCACAAAGAATACCTGCAACATCTTTCCATATGTAGGGGTCGGCATAGCATGGGCTAAACTTATACGATCGAATACCCTCAAAGGCGAAAGGAGTCAAGTGAAAGAAAAAGCGACGTAACGATCAATTAGGGATCCAGAGGCGTTTGTAGGCATAGATCTTAAAGGTAGGACCATCATAGGAAGGAAAGACTTAGGTGCTTGAGGGAGGAAGTCCATCACTAAGGTGAATCCTCTAGTGGCTGGCTTCCACAGAGAAGCTGTAGGAAACAGCAGCCTCGTCCTCCTGAAGAAGAAAGACTACCAGCAAGACTTTGCGCAAAGGAAAATATAGAAGGTTTACGTTCTGTGGGAGGTAATTGTGGAAAAGAAGGCACCAAAATGCGTTTTTATCTACTGGAAATTTAGCTATAGCTTGATCAGTTCGAAAGAGAGGAGTACAAGGTTAAATTACAGTAGCAGTTGACGTTTTTGGCTAAGGACAAAAACTTTTATCGGGAAAAGTTCAAAATCAGAACATTTCTTTCTTCATTCTAATGAGGGCGCGCTCATTTTTATGAAGAAATGGTTATCAGCGCTTGGCATAAACAAAATATGGCTTCCCCAGTTGAGTACGAGCGTCTTCATGTCTACCGGCACAACGAACGTCTACTTCGCAGTTTAGATTTTACAGGAACCGACTGTAATCGATACAGCACTTTGGATAACATTATACTACTGGTCACTACGAATAAATCTATTTCTCAGTCCAAGTAAACTGACTAGCTACAACCAATAAATTCAATAGCCAGCACTAGTAAATATACTAGTTAGAACTAATGGATTTATAAGTCAGCACACTGTTATTAGGGTAAATACAGTATAATAGCATAGCATATTTACTACATAGTATAAATATAGTATATTAGTACAGTATATTTACTATATTGTTTAGCTATGGTATACTAGCATAGTATATTTACTAGTTTCACTTAACAATTTGCTAGCTAGCATTAGCGGAATTTCGGGGTCACCACGTATTTGTTAAGACGAATAAATTGATTTTCCAAAACTATTGAATTTACTCTCAAGAACAGTCGCAAGGGCCCACCGGTGTTGTGTGGTCAGTCCGTGTGTAGGGTACCCTGTTGCTAACGATCTCTTAAGGTCCCGTTCCTGAAGATCTTTAAGAGGCCACTCTTGCCGAGAGGTCCCTAACGTCCGGTTCCAGCAAGCCCTGCAGGCTCGCCGCTTGACTGCGAGAGTGGTGGCAGCCCTGCTGGGTAGGGTAAAGAACGAGCTCCCACTTTCCTTTTTTTTTTTTTTTTTTTTACCCCCGTTGGAATTTGAGCCTGAAATTACGTCATTTGTCTCCTTTTGTTTTCTCAGATTAAACCAACTGTGCATGGGGAGGAGCGAGGCATTTCGTGCTACTGAAGAGAAGGTACTGGAATTTTTTCCTGGAGGGTAAATTCGGATATCGTTATAATCGCAGCGCAGGAGCTCTC
Source organism: Panulirus argus (assembly GCA_038088735.1). NCBI lineage: Eukaryota > Metazoa > Arthropoda > Malacostraca > Decapoda > Palinuridae > Panulirus > Panulirus argus. Next base: position 8,004 of record JAYMFT010088334.1, on the reverse strand, counting down.
TGATGTCTCCCCCTTTCTCTAAACGGCGTCGTCGTTATGGAGTTTTCTGTGTGTTCACTTACACACACAGTGGGCTTTGTAAAGACAGACTGTCTGTATGATATATTCTCCCAAATACATTTACTGAAGATCTGATCACTCTTCACGGCTAAAACCTTCCAGTCTGAATATCTGAATACACATTTACGCCTCGGGATACTATCTGGTATTATTACATCAGTGATAAGTAGCGAATCTTTAGAACTCACAGGAGTATTCTTTAGTGATCCAAGAAATGTTCTTAGAAATGACAAGGCCTGTATGTTAGTAACACCGAGGACGAGACGTCACCTTTGACGAAATTTTAATCATCAGTGGAAGGAAAAGAGCACAGCATTGTCAAGGTCCTTCTTACCGAAAGGGACACACTTTATCCTGTTCTCGCGTGGAGTGCAGTCTTCCAGCAGAAGAAGCCCTAAAGATCTTTGATACTTTGCGATACATTTGCATGTTTCACGGACGGAATCCGCCTCATCAAGTGTAAACAATTCACAAAATTTCAACTCCTAACACAAGCGAGTCTGTATCAGTGGAAGTACAGTCTCCTCGGAGAAAAACTAACTTCAAAGGTGTCTACATTACCCTGCTAATGGAAGTAGCGCTGCCTTGGGCTGCAGGAACCTTTAGAATGGTCTTGCGCAATAACAGGACTCTTTTTTTCATAGTAATTGGTCCTGGGGTAATAGAAATAGAAAAGAAAAGTTATATAATTTACTTTCCTGGCTCAGGTTCTCCTATGGGGCTCTCGCAGCGATCAGGCTGACGACCACTTCCACCGGGCGGGGCCACAGGTCAGGAAGAACGGTGACTGTGTGTTTATGTCATTTTTTGGGAGGAGAGTCTAGGACAAAAGAAGAGTAAAGTTTCTGAGTCCTCATGGGTATATGGGGTCTTGTGATATACCGAGTCTAGTTGTGCACTGCTGGAGAGATATTGGTGGAGTAAAGAACGCACACGATAAGGAATAGGTCATACATGTTTGGGTAATGAGGGTTTAACATAGGTGGAGTGAGGATTAAGACTGAGTTTGAAAGGACTGTTACTTATTACCTGTCGAGTCATTACAGTGTGTATTTGTATTGTCAATGTTATGTTTGTTGGAGGGGGGGGGGAGGGATCTGTAAGTATAGGTTGCTAAATTGTGAGGCAAGGGTGAGTGAGCATTCCATTTCATCCTAGGGCTGATCGTTTGTTATGAGAGGGTTTTAAGACAGAGGTTTACCGCTGTTGCAGAGAAATGAGTGACGATCATGTTGAGGTTAGACTGTATTGCAAGTATATTCTCTCATTTACAGGTGTTGATAACTTAAAAAGTTGTTAGGCAACCGGTGATTGTTCTGAGTGCTCTGTTTTCCGCGGTTTTGCAGCTGTGTTATATCTACCTTAAACAGGGTGGATGACCGAGCAAGGTGAAGCAAAGTTTAGGGTGGAAAGGATGAACTGTTTATTGACGACACCTGTGGATTATTCATCTTGTCCAAAAGAAGTACCAGTAAGTGCTCTGAAGACATTTATTACCTTTATCGTCTTTGTGCTAATGTTTTTTGGTGTGGGAAGTGAATGTCATGTGTGTGTGTGTGTGTGTGTGTGTGTGTCTGTGTCTGTGTGTGTGCGTATGTGTGTATACATAGTTTCAACATATCCCAAGACTTTTATGCCCACGACGCAACTACCATAAAGAAGACACCGAACACCTCGTACTCAACTGCCCTTCACTCTCTGCACACACACACACACACACACACACACACACGATCACAACACTTTACGACGTGTGGTCCCGACCGATGGACGTGGCCAGCTTACTGAGCGCTGCAGGAGCCTCATAAGGATAGAAGGGCCAGCCCAACTGCTTTCTATTTCCCCTGTATTTCCTTTTCTGATCTTTTAGATTCTTACGTTCGAACCTTTCCCCTGCCTTCGAATATATTCTTATCTCTGACTTTCGACAGCCTAGAAAATGTGAAAAATAGAATCATGCCTTATAACACAAAAGTGTAATTAAGGGTGAAGATAATTACTATTTTTTTTTTCTACAAATTGCCAGGTATCGTAATCAAGGAGTCACAAATCACTGCTTAATCAACTCTAGGATGAAATAATCTTTTCCTGATAATGCTTTAAGGCATATTATTTTCCTGTTTATTTATCAAGAGACTCTAATGATACTGATACCAACTCAAAAAATATAATGACTCTAAAGAACCTCATTACTCTGGCATTCTCTGACTCATATTTCGTCGTTACTGTTATGGTCGGACATCAAAGGGTAATGCTCTGTAATAGCGACGGTGTCTGCCAAATAAATAAGACTCGTTCATCTTCCGTGTTCAGACATGACACTCCGCGGAAAGGGTTTAGAGCGTGCCACCCCATACGTCACCGGAAGATCTCGAACGCACGTGAAGAATGGGCGTTAAAACCGTGCACGGCCGGTAGATGATGGCCGAGACATTCGTGTACTGTATGATTCGTGTACTCGATGCTTGCGTTCGTAAAGGGGTGGTCAAGAGGGCCGGATACCTGCACGAAAGACGAACTTTACGTACGACAGGTCCGGACGAGTCATTTGACAACCGTGTAAGTTCATGCTTCTTGTAGCGAGTTTATGATACGTAAAGAGGGGTAGTTATGCAGACCGTATATAAGCGCATGATTCTCGTACCGTGCGTGGAATGGGTCTGTAGAGGCGAAAGGGAACTAACTGTGTGCTGTGTGATTCGTGTTCCCCGTGTGCAGTAGGTCATGGGTGTCTTTGGGACGTTGTGTACCATAAGAGTCGTGAACCTCGCTGGGTGCAGGTCGCGGGGTGGCTGCGACGGCCGTATATATTTGTCGAGTCGCCACATAAATTCCCCGTAAAATACTTCGCTGACAACCCCCGCGACTCGTGGACCGTGATTCAGCGACCGGAAGAGAACAATCGGCTGTGGGCTAATGATTTCGGCCAAGCCCCGGTCATTGAGAGCGAGGGGAACTCCGTCAAAAGAGCGCGTTGAATATCAGGGTCAGGTGGGAGACCTTGTATTTTCATGCAATCAGAGAAACAACACTGGCATTTGCGGCGCGGGGGTCGTATCATTACGGAAACGAGACGCGTATCCGACGCTGGTGTTTACGGTGAGCTTAGACTCTATCGCTGAGGCGCCCTCAACCAACCACACAGCATTGCATGGTGACAACTTTTCCTTCATCTTGGCCGCCTCGTTCCTCGCATTTATTTTTTTTTTCTTTTAGGAAAAAAAAAAAATATAGCAGGTCAGCGCCTGAGTGTCTCTAGAATTAGACTAAAGTATGCAATGAACCTCAACTTAAAAGACTGCCGGGGACGCTTGGGACCTACTTTGGCTCTCGTCACCACAATCGGGCGACTGTTTGGGAGGCGGCTGTTGGTTTTAACACGAGCCCGTGCCGCTCGCAGACCCGGCGAATCTAACACCAACAACGTCATCACAGAAGAATGCAACCAGCAAACAGATCACTGGGCTGCTTTAAGTCTGTATAAGCCATATCGTCAAGGTAAAATAAAGTCTCGGGCAAAGTAAGTGGTTTACTGCCAACCTAGATATTCATTCTTACGGTGGGGTTAAGTAGATAAATGGACACACACGCACGCACGCACACACACACACACACACACACACACACACACACTGGCGTGACGCATGGTCTGTTCCGGAACCACTGTTTTTCTCGACCCATGTAAATGACTCGTCAGATGGATTGGGTTCGTACCTGAATGTAAGGGAAGTGAAAAGCGGAAAGGATTGCACCAACCTACAAAGGGACCTAGACGAACGCCGAAGTTGGTCTAATCCACGGCTAATGAACTTCAACGAATGTAGAAATAAGTCCCGATGAGATACAGCGAACAGCAAAAGAAAGCTTCACTATGATTATTATTTAACAGGAAAAAGTTGCAGGAATTTGTTTGTAAAACTTGGGGAATAGATACCGTCTATATCCTGTGGTCCCACTTTAGGAGGATTGTGAAGGATACAAACCATGCCGGCAAATACTTAGAATCACATTCGAGCACAAGGATAATGAAGTGTTCAGCAAGCTATTCACATCCTGTTTGAGGCCGCAACTATACTACTGGTCACCGCAATTAGAGAAACAATAAGAGCAAAATATACTCCAGCATTCGCAAGTGAATGCAGTTACGTCTCCCTCCCGCACTCACCACCGCGTTCACCGCAAAAGACGCCGCCACCAATATCGTCTTCACTATACTCTCAGTAAACCTAGATTCACTTTGTCGTTGGCAAGTTGCATCATCATTTTCACCCTCACGAAATTCATATTTACCGCAATCTAGACTTATCTTGATCTTCACCGCACACTTTTTGCGTCTACACAGCATATCCACGACAACCTCTTCATCACTACACCCTCATCTTAACTACGTTCTCGACACAACAGACTTTTAATGAAAATACATCTGACACACGTTTTCCCTTCAAAAAAGGTTAAAGCACTGATTACGGGAAACGCAAGACAAGAAAGAAGAAAATGGGGGAATAATAGCGAAAACAACGTCTTTTTCGCCTACGGAGGAAGACAGAAGAAAAGTGGTTTAAAGACAGCAAATTTGATGTGATAAGAGATAAACTCAGAAAACAGAGAGGAAGAATTTAGAAAATGTATGTGTTGCATAGGAAGTTGTAAGGTAAGCTAGAAAACAAGAGAGGTGGTTCACAACATGACTATAACCCCTCCAAACAAAAGAACCAACAAAGAAACTGTAGCGAGATAAGCAGGAAATCACAAAATGGAAAGTAAAAAAGAAATGCATTCAGACCCTGACCTGACCTGATCTAACACTAGACTCAAATAATAATTTTGCCTCACGCTTCAGGAGGAAGACGAGAACTTCACCCATGGGGCCGGAAGTAACTATTGTCTAGAATCAGTAAAAATGGAAGAGAATGAGCCGTGTTATGCGGACATAATATTCTCAAAATATGCAATCATTGCTTCAGGACTTAGAGACCCAGTTAGTCTAGTCATTTCTTATTTCTTGAACATCCGGGTCTTTGTAGCAAACCCTCCTTCTTTCGGAATATACAGTCCAGTTTTTGTCTCTCCTCCTCACCAGTTCCTCCAGGCCATAAATCGCCAGCTGGGTGGAGGCCTGAATCGCTGGCACTTCTCCAGGAAGGGAAATTTCCTGCTCATTGCAAAATCCTCCATTCGTAATCCGTAGACGGGACTGGGCTAACCCTTGTCGACATTACTCTCGCCTCAACTTTCTTTTGTATCAAAATACATTCATGACGAACGATATACATACATACACACACACACACACACACACACACATATATATATATATATATATATATATATATATATATATATATATATATATACACACACAACTATCACACTTTTATTCGGATAATCTACGTACTTGTACAGCAAACCAGAAAGCAACAGGTAACGAAGCAATATGCTGTTAATAATCATATAAACACATAATACAGACACAATTTATCCTTCTTGGAAGGGGACTTAGTGTCTTGGATGATCAGATGATAAGCTCATCTGAACCGTTCCAATAGAAAATTGTCTGACGTAAATGCAGACAACATCCTGGGTCTAAAATGGAAGCCATCCGCTCCAGATTTTTCAAATTCATGGTACCGGTCTGGTGTAATAATGCATCACACCGCTACTTTTACTTGTAAAATAATTCTAATGATTAACGAAACGACTTGTAAATAATTGTATATAATCATACCTGTGTTTGAGACCAAATCATCATAAGAACAGTTAAGTGTGATGGGTTACGCATCTTGGAAAAATACAGAAAATTTTTGTGTGTATTTTCGTAGTACACCATCTATTTCCTCCTGATTTTGTGAACTATAAACTAAGGAAATATAAGAAAAACACTAAAAATCCTGTTGCTACTCATGGGAAAGTCTTCTTTTTTATGAAACTCTGATATTTTTGGCTTTTCCTGGGGTAATCAATCATTCTCTCGTTGACACTGAAACTACAGGATGAGAGAGAAAAAAAAGAAGAAATGCAAGTTGCTAAAAAAAGTATATAAATGGATTAAAGTGACCTTTGACCTCGTCTTGGTTAATCAAAGAAATTATATAAATCGAGATATGAAAAAAAGGAGTGTTTCAGAACCCCATTCATGCAGTATATCAGAGAAGACGAATGATTTTTTTTGTTTTTGTGTAGTGTATTTGCCAAGGCTACGTTTACTGAACCAAAAATTAATGGGAATAATTCTTGTTGTAATGGTGCTGGCTTCGTTGCTTTTTCAGGAAGTTAAATACAAACTTAGTGAAAAAGAATAAATTACTGTAGGATTAGTTTACATGTCCCACGTACAGAGGCAGATGAAAGGCTTCATGTCCAGTTAGTAGAATTTAGTTATAAACACGATTTGATAATAGGTGGGGGATTTCAACATGCCCTCATCTAAGTGGGGAGAATCCCTTTCCAGTTGCTACGTACGTGGAACTCTATTTATGATTTTACCTAATTGTGTCGTAATATAATCTGATGCGAAACCTACATGGGACGAGAACATATTAGTCGTAGTTCTACCTACAAATGAGAGTCTTCTTTAGCGCTGAACTTAGAGAGAGAGGTTCGTGAAAGTGATAACAGACAAATCACTTTCGAGTTAACTGTTAACACCTCTTGTAATGCTGGTTGGTCAACATGAAATTCGCGAGATTTTTAGGATTCCATATTCTAATGATCTGCATTGCTTTTGACAGGCAAATATGGGACGATGCCGTCAACGAAAACTAAATGAAATGCAGGTCGGAAACACTTCAACAAAACATTCAAAGAACTGGCAGGATCTTAACGTGCCAATGTGTACCAGATGGTCATACTGTTTTCTATGGAAGAAGCGCATAAGTAATTAACAGAGAACGGTAACCAACATTATAAAGTTATGTAACATCAGGTACAAAAAGGTACGAGACATTCGTCAAAGTAAACGTCAGTATAAAGCTAATATTACAGAAAAATACCGAAAGAAACCATACGGAATTCTATAATTATGTTCGAAGCAAGCCAGTCATTACCCAGAAAATTGGTCCGTTAAGAAAATGGCGACTTGATTCAAGACAATGGAACCCTAACGGTGAGCTTAAATGATTTATTCTTTATCATCATTTACTACTGGAGACGCAACTTATATCCCGGTTCTTAAGTCCAATGCTCAGACAGGAAGACAGTCTGCAACATATTGACATACATACGCGTTAAAGATAGAACAGGAATGTAAATTAACAAAAATGATAGTTCCAGAACACGTCTTAACCGAGGACAGTAAAGAAACGAAAGATAAGGTGGTTAAGCCTTCGACTATTCTCTTCAGCAAGTCACTTGCTATGGAGAATGTTCCTAAGGTTTGGAAGTCAGCCAATGCAACATCGATATTCAAAAAAAAAAAAAAAAAGAAGAAACGAGTACTTGCCGGAAACTTACGCCCAACTGGCTAAACGTCTGAAGCTGGTAAACTTAAGGAAACCATCATTCGAGACAAGATTGTAAACCACTGGAATCTTTGTGGATTACCACTTCATAAACGATTCTCAAAGTTTAAAATGAGATCGGTCATGTCTGACACACTGCTTGATTTCTTCTATGAGATTATCAAATCTGTGAAGAAAGTAAAGCGGCTGATGTCATTTACTTAGCTTTTCAGACAGAATTCAACAGACACCTGCATCAAAGAGTACTGGCAAAAGTAAGGGTCAAATGGTTTTGCAAGGGTTGTGCTTTGGTGGTTGGAAAATTGGTTGACTCGCCGCAAAGAGTAGTCATTAATGGTAAAGCTTCAGAATGTTTAAACCTAATGTGTGGTGTGCTGTAGGGGCAGGGACTGGTTCTCCTTCTCATATATATATATATATATATATATATATATATATATATATATATATATATCCCTGGGGATAGGGGAGAACGAATACTTCCCAC
>JAYMFT010088323.1:0-14094 GCA_038088735.1 Panulirus argus | reverse complement strand
TATATATATATATATATATATATATATATATATATATATATATATATATATATATATCGAGGCAGGTACCCATTTTATCGACCAACCCCTGGGTATAACCGGTCTTCGCTTGCTTAAGGTTACACCGCGAGTGAAACATCACCTCTGGCGAGGTTCGGGTAGTACAGTCTCGTAAGTGCACTTACCTTCTCACTATAAAGGAGTCTGCATTTTCCTGCCACTGGAAATAGCGCATCTTTGGGCTGCATGAGTCTCAGAAGTCCTGGGTAACACCAGGACTCTTCTATAAACATTAATCCGGCGGTGTATATTTTTATTAATTACCTGAGGACCAATTTATATGAAAGACTCCTTGTGTTACCTAGAACCTTTCTAAAGGCTCGTGCAGCTCAATGGTGCGCTAATTCCAGTCGCAGGGAAATGTCGACTCCTTTAGGGTAAGTTCGTTGACGAGCCTCACCAAAGGTGATATTTCACTTGCGGTGTAACCTCTTGCAGGCGGAGTTCGCTAACATCGTCCTCATATATATATATATATATATATATATATATATATATATATAAATATATATAAACTCACATGTAAGGGAAAGAATAATTTTCCTAATAGCTTGTGGTGGTTGCGTTAGAATTAATGAATTATTGGAAAACGAGATTGAATTAATTGTGGCCAATATATATTACGTTAATTATGATGATTCTGCACAATAGATCAAATTGAGTTTCACGATTTCCGCAATGTGAGAGCGATTTCCTACCTCGAGCAAGCAATATGGAAGTGAATTAAAGCATTGGCGCAATATGAGAGCGAATTCATGGAGGGCGTAATATCAGGGGAGACTTAAGCAATTTAGTGTGATATGTGGCCTGATGATTTTTGCACGATGTGCCTACCGTGATTTTATATAGTTTTGCACCAGTAATAGAGAAAACGGTAACTCGGCTGTATAAATGGATATAAATCTAACTTTTTTGTATGGATGATCAAGGTAAAGACTATAAATAATGTAGAAAAGGTGTATGGAAATCGCTTTCGGTAAAGATGATACTTTGAATTCTGATGAGGAGAGATTTTTAAATATTTTAAATGGTCCCTTACTGGTTGCCCTACCATTATAGGAAGGTAAAAAAAATGAAATTTTGTGGTTATGGTACTGATATTAGCATATGTCGAGGGGTTAGAGGGGAATGGGGTTCTTCTAGGTGTGCATCTGATGAGGTTTACGTGAGTTTACAGTAAGTGTATTATCTGTTTACTGTGGTTTGCATGATTCTTTTTTTCATTCGTATGTTAAGGAGTGTTTCCACATATGTTACTTAGGGAGCTTACTAAGTGTTCATCTCTGCTGTAAACCTGTCCCTTGCTTGAGGTTGACCGTCATTTATAGTAGTATAGCGGTTTACTTTGAGATTGATTAAGGAATACGTCTCATGTTTTAAGGGTTTACTTTAAGTTTTCCTGGAAAGTACCAATCGTTGTAGTTTACTGAAGGGTTTATAAAGAGATGTCTGTCTTGTTTTGGGTTAACATGGTAATTATAGGTCGATTAGTGTATACGGGAATGCAGGGATTACCCTGATTTGTCTCCAGTTTACTTGTACCTGGAGTGTACTTACTGTTTAGATTTGGTAAAGTTTATAATCGTCTCTTAGGAATATCCTTCGTTTACATGAGCCATACCAGTCAAGTGATTTAAATGGGGAGTACCCGTATATTACTAAGGGGTTGGGTAGTTTACCCGATATTGGTTTAGAATTTACATTGATTTACGTAAGTTGGAATGTCAGATGTGTGTAGTAGCAGGCCTCATATACAATTCGTAAATATACGCCGAAACAGGAGGTGGGTTTTTGAAATGTTTGGTTTATGAATGTGTTAATATCCCTTGTTAGATTAAACAACCAGTAGGTTGTGGTATTTCTGCTTACGCTGTTGTTCCTTCTTCTAGTACAAGTGTTGCTGTTGCATACACGGTTATTGCTGCTGCTGCTGCTGTTTCTGCTTCCAGCAGTGTGCTGTTGCACAAACTTCTTGCTGTCGCTGCTTTTCCTGCTTTCGGGAAAGTACTGCTATTTCTGTTGCTCCCGCTTCTGCTGCAAACCGTACCATACGCTCTCGCTGCTGCTGACTTTAGTAGGAGTTCCTGATTTTTTTCTAGATCGCAATTGGTATTTTTTGTATTACTGTATTTGTTGTGGATGTTTACCATTGTGCGGTATAAGGGATTATACGGGTGATGGCGTCATGCCAGAATATATCCTCGTATTTTCAGCCAATTCATACTACTAGAGTGATAGCGATGTCAATTCACTATAGATCCATGTGATTGTGTGACGATTTATTTCGCTTTACAGATAATGGCATCATCAAGAATTCATATTTTCGCCGTTGATACGAACAAAGGATGCATCGGTACAGCCAATGTGGCGAAGTTAACCATCCTAGCGTGAGTGAGGCGCCCCCAGAGGATTCCGTGGGCAAATAAAGTCTTTAGCGCCTGTCAGTGAGCGTGTGAAGGCTTGTTAGTGTTGGGGAGGAAAGTGGCGAGGCGTGGCGGGTGGCAGGTCAGCTGATCATTCCCGCTCGGACGCTTCCCGCGAAAAATCTCACGTCCTTTGTTTATTGTCGACTGTCGTTTGTTTTCCGGCGCGATGGTTCTTTTCAGCCGATTCCGTGTGATTACATGCCAGTCTCATTCGTGTGTTTGGCGGGCGTTGGTTTTGTGTCGGACTTTATGTAACTACGTGTATTTGTGTTCTCTCGAGCGTTTGAGTCGATCGCCGCGATTTTAGCGGTGTTTGTCCTCTGCCATGGGTTTGAGTTGATCGTCTTATTATAAACGGTTTGCATATGTGTTCTCTTGAGTTTTAGTTCCTTGCCGTATGATTACAGGCGTCCTGGACGCTTTTAATGACAAATGATTACTTTGTTTACTGGTGTGTTTGGAACTGTGCCTCTATGGTCTTATGGTTCCAGGTGTTTCTCTTGTATTTATGATTAATAATTTCTTGAATTCGTTCGTCAATTCTTTCCAAGCCGTTTATTTAACGGCGTTTAATTTTTTTTTGTACTAGTGGCTTCCTTAAAAAACCTTCATGAATGCCTTTAAACTTAACGTGTGGGTTGATTAATGGTAAAAATAGTTGTAGGTTAAGTCATCAATGTGAGCATATTTTTTTTTTTTCGTATAATAATTCTTTTTCGTGTAGGCATGACTTTGAGCGCCGTGGGACCGGGCGGTCGGCTTGGCTTTGCTGGTAAACCGACGTCTGGGTAACCCAGGCGTGCTAATGGACGCCGCTTATCGATTGCTTACCTGGTGGCCATATTGATCCAGGGGGCCAGGTGGCTCCCGCTACCCCTTGCTGGAGGTACCACAGGGGGTAGTATGAAGAGGAGGGGAGGGGACCATGATGTCCCGGGGGAAGTTTGAAGTAGGAAGAGGTTGAAGAGGAAAGGGGGCTGGAAGGGTGAGTGTACCGGAGTTAGAAAAAGAAGGGAAAAATGAAGAAATGGTAAGGAAAGGAGATTGATGTACGTAGAAGCAGAATATAGGAGGAGCTGGGAAAATAAAGAATGATTGATATAAGAAAGAGAAATAGAGGAGGAGAACAGGACTGGACAGAAAACGAGAAAGAACAAAAGAATAAAAAAAAAACATAACAAGAGAACAGAAGAGGGAGAGGAGAAAACTAAATGCAAGAAAATGGATGACAAAAGATGGGGCGGACTGAATTGGCCAGTGTCCCCAGCAGGTCCTGGTAAGGATTGATAGGCGAGGCCTGGGCAGGCCTAGGGATGGTTAGGATACATGCGGCCAATGAAGGATCGGGTAGTAAGGTTGAGGGGCCAGGGTAGGGCTAGGTAGTGAGAGAGGAGGAACGGAGTTGGAGTCATAAACTATTCCTTAAAGTGGAAGTTGGTGTATCCCCTGCGGCGTCCCCCCACGGCGGCCCCAGCGGTAGGGCCGCTCTCGTAAGCAATTATCGGAGTCGGGAACAATAGCTCCAGGCTCCCTTCGCCGCCTTCTTCAGGAGTTTACACGGTTCTTAGGGACGAAAGACTGTAAATTGGTTCATGTCATTACCTCTGGCTCTACGGCTGTCAACTGCTTCGTCTCTGGCATCTTACATAGAACCCCATGAGCACGGCTGAACGACCCCTGTGCACGACGGCACGACCCTTGAACGTGCTGGTCGTATAACCCTTAAAGCACAACCCTTGAGCACAACGGTACGACCCTTGAACATGACGTTACGCTCCTTGAACATGACAGTACGACCCTTGAACGTGACAATTCGACCCTCGAGCACGACGATACGATTTTACTGTGTGAAGGCTCGGCATTTGGCCTAACTGTCGTGGTAGTGATAGTGTTGGTAGCGAGATGGTGGTGGAAGGTAGTTTGTTGTGGCAATATTGATTGAGAATGCTTGGTACAGAGGTTCCCAGCGCTTGCTGCCATATCCTGGTAACTTACACCAATTTTTTTTAACTACATTGTATACTTTGTAATCCAAGAGACTGTTAAATTATTTACAGACCCTTATTACCGTAATACTGATATTCATGTCTGTTATTTCAAGAACTTTAGTTTCATAGAGAGACGTAAACAGTGAAACATAGCCTGAAATTGAAAAGGTATTAGTAACCTGGAAATATACAGAAAATGGGCAAAGTGAAGAAAATGGGAACTCTGGAATAGTGAACTTTGCGTAAGAATATGTATAGTAAACGAATATATACATAAATCTGTGAATGGGTAAGAATAGAATAGATAGACCCATCCAGAACCGAAAAGTATTCCTGATGTGGCCTCATAAATGCCAAAAAATCTCTAAAATTAACATATTATCCTCTTAATCCCCCCCCCCAACCTTGCTTGCTAACATTTTTAGAAAACAAATATAAGATTCACTAATTACTTCAACCACAGCCTTCTCAAATGTAGGCAGCCGGCGGCTATATTGAAGTCTCTTCCTTTCCAAACAGCCGTCAGCTTTTTCAGATTATTCACAAATACAGATTACAGGTGTGCCAAAGAAAATTTCTGTATACTTGAGCTCTTAAAAGGTAGACGATGATTTTGTAAATACACAAAAATAAAGCCGACGAGAGAAGAGCCTTTTAACGACTTTCAAGTGCTAACAGCCCGTTTCGAGCAGTTGGACGCAGTGGGCCACAGACCACTTTGCTTTCTTTCTCTTTAGAAATTTTCATTTTTGTTTTAAAAATTGTGAAGCATGTAATCCGATAAATGGTTCAGAGTAGATAACCCGGATGTAAAATGTAAGAGATGTCATTTTTATGCACCGATTCCATATACATAATGTATACGAGATAAATGTTGTCATCCCCGCGTCTGTCTGTCTGTCTGTCTGTGAACACATTTTGTGCCCACGTGATAACTCTAAAAACAATTCTTGGTAGAAAATTCTTACCTACACTACTATAAGTACACCCATTGGAGGTGACCAGATGACTAGATTTAAGACGCGTAGTTGCTTATAAGTAGATTTTTTCTTAAGCACTAAAACTCTGAAGTGATGAATGATGGGGAATTCAAATTTATGATATATATAAACTAGGCAGAGACAAATATCATAACATTCAAATTAGTTTTTTTATTTTAATCTTGTGGGACATTAGTGATGCTTCGATAACACACCAATACTTCCGTTATTAGTTATAATCCACTTCTTTAATTTAATGGATATTATTCAACTGTATTTATCGATAATAATCTTTTTCACGATAATGGCTGGAAAGTAGGAATAATTATTTAGAAAGCCCATGTAATAAGATGAGGGATATGTGCTATGTTGAAGGTAATATTACAATACTTTGTTTACATGTTGAGGTATATATGCCTTGGCCATGTGGCTGGGTTGTAAGATCTCTCTTCCTTCTTGTGGTAAGGTTATGCGATCACTACCAAACCCTGTGTGTGGGGCTGTGCGTTCGTTCCATGTCCCTGTCTTTGGGCTTTGAGTTCACTCCTTGTCCTAGTGAGTGACGATACTGCGTTCGCTTCTTGTCCTTGTGAGTGGCCACGTTACGTTCACTCCTTGTCCTTGTGGGTTGGCTTTGCGTTCATTCCCTGTCCTTTTGGTGGGCTGTGCGTTTACTTCCTATCCTCTTGGAAGGGCTTTGCGTTCATCCCCTGGCTAGGTGGATGTGACTATAGCTTCACTCCTCGTCCTTTTCAGCCGCATTTTGCGTTCACTCCCAGTGCTTATGGTGAGCTACGCGTTCACTTCCAATTTTTTGAGTGGCGATGTTGCGTTCATTCCCAAGTCGATGTTGAAAATATTGGTGGTTGAAGAAGAATTAAGGACGTACAGGATTGTCGTATGTAATTATTTTTATGAAATATGATATATATCAATAAATATTTTAACAATTTTTTTTTTAAGAAATAACATGTCGACCCTTCCTGTAAATTGCCCGTAAAACTTTAGAATAATTACTTACAGTACATTGGTAATGAAAATTATTGACGATCATCTTTGTCTTTTGTCCATTACCAGGCCGGCAAGGGGGGGGGGGGGGGGCACTTTGAAGGCCACATGATTGCCTTCGTTGTATTGATCCATTTAAAGTTAGTTTGCTTGGGTAAAGTGCAGTTCAGTTAGTCATTAACGCTGATAATATTTCCTCTGCCGTGCTTTTCATACTAGGGAACCTACGGTAAATGTAGTTGGTTAATGTTTAACGTAGAAGGGCTCTTGGGTGATTTGTGTAATGGGAAATTTTAGTAATTAACTTACTCTAAAAATTATGCAACAGATGTAAATTATGATGTGATGCTGGTATAGTCTTCGGACAGAAGACTCGGAGTGGGCACATGATCGTACCGATGCTTGGCGAAATGTGTCATAACCTCCCTTCTTACAATGAACTGTTAAGTTTGTAAACTCTCCATGTTGAGGGAAGTTTGTAAAGTTATTCCTCTGATCTTCGACTCATCATGTTTTGCATACGTTTCTTTGCGTTATTATAAGGTTTATGTAATACAATATCAAGCCTGTATGTTTGTGTATTTTGATATGAATGAATGTAGATGTATATGATTAGTTTATATATATATATATATATATATATATATATATATATATATATATATACCATGTCCATACCGTAGGTCATTATCCTAACCCTTGTCTTAACTAGACCTTATCTACAGATAACCACTATCTGAATGTTGCTAACGAACTTCCTGTAGTTTTTACATCAGGCGGACATGTGTACAATACTACGGTAACACTTGTCCACGGGTTTTTATTCGAGGTCTGATGTTGTTCTTAATTGTCGATTGGCATTTATTGCATACACCTCGAGTGCTTGAAGGTTCTTCATCGTCTTAGAATAATGAGGATGTTGAAGGTTCGATTAAAGACTTTGGAATAACGAGAAGGAGGTTGAAGAAAGGCTTCACAATCTGGATTTGAAGTAACGTTCCCTGTGTCTAGACAGTTATACTGTGTTTTGTGTTTGTTGGTATAAGTAATGAACTCTTCATGTTTTGTGTATGTTTCTTTGTATTATTATTAGGTTTGTGTAAGTCTCCACCAAGGCTGTATGTTTGTGTATTGTGATATGGATTAATGTAAATGTGTATGATTATATATATATATATATATATATATATATATATATATATAGATAGATAGATAGATAGATAGATAGATAGATAGATAGATAGATAGATAGATAGACAGATAGATAGGGAGAGAGGCCCGGATTTTGGCCGGGTTCTACCCTCCTACCTACCTACATAGACCAATTGAGGCTGGAAGGTTCTGCTGGAATATTGATGATGTCTGGAATATTGATGGCTTTAGGGTGGGCGAGGGAGAGCAGGAGTTGTTAGAGTGGGGAAGGGGGGGAGGGATTTAGGGCTAGAAGGAATTAGAAAAGGAGAGTTGAAGGGTGACCACGGCCGGAGAGAGGGGTGGATAGGGCTGGGGAGAGAGGTAGCTGGGGCTGAAGAAATACGAGAGGAATGAGGCAGAATATAAAAGGGAAAGATAAGGTGGTAAATTCGTGGGTACAGCCGTTGAACACGATGGTACGGTCCTTAAGCACGACGGAACTACCCTTTGGTATGTTGGCCTACCCTTTGACCTTACCCTTGATGGTGAGTACTTAAGAGTTTTCACAGTTTAGAATTATGATGATACATAGAGTGAGCAGCCAGGACGTGAGAAGGATAGGCTGACATGAAGGGTGATGGTGTGGTCTTACAGAGCGCATGGCAGCCGATTGCTTGTCCAGGAGGAGAGACGATAGACCGCGGAGGAGACAGATGGACAGTGAGGGGGTTGATAGGGGATAGGGATATTTTGGATGAAGGATTGATTGGGGAATGGGATGTAACCAAGGCATTTGATGTATGTACGGAGGATGGATAGCTGGTAGAAGGAACGTTGCTATAAGACTTTGCTATTGTGGCTAATGGTGTGATGTCGAAGGAGGTGGGGGAGTAGTCTTAGGCAGTTAACGTCCTCTCCAGCTCCATCGCTTTTTATCCTTTCAGCCGTCCGTCGACCCAGCCTGGCCTCCTGTGTCCTGGAGATCAACCCTCCCCCCCTCCCCCTCCAGGAACCGGTCCAGCACCCCCGATCTGACCTCACCCCCTCGCCATATGCCCTTATACCTCACCTGGCTTGGGGTATCAGGATCACCCATGGATGGGGTGTGTGGGAGGAAGATGTGGGAAAAGGCTTGAGCACTCAAGAGTCGTACCGTCGTGCTTAAGGGTCGTATCATCGTCCTCAAAGGTCGTACCGTCGTACTCATGGGTCGTACCGTCATGCTCAAGAGTCGTAACATCGTGCTCAAGGGTCGTATCGTCGTGCTCAGGGGTCGTACCGTTGTACTCATGGGTCGTACCATCGTGCTCAAGGGTTGTACCGTCGTGCCCAAGGGTCGTACCATCGTGCTCAAGGGTCGTACCGTCTTGCTCGAGGTACTGCAAATGACCCCACGTACCGTAACAGGTGTGGTCTGGTGGGAATGGACTTCATTAAGTAATGTATTTGGTTTGGGCTGTGTAATGTTTTAGCTATATGTGTTATGTTGGTGTTGCTGTGTTATGGTGTTGCGGCAAAGGTCGCGGGAGTCGTGGTGACAACAGAGATGGTCGTGCAGTGTGGAGAGATGAGAGAGGAAGTCTAAAGGCTTGAGACATTGGTACCTGAGGTGGTCTAGTGTTCTTATAGTGCCAGGAAGGTCGGTGGTCAATAGGTGTTGTAAGCTTACCTGGACCATCTTGCTCTACTGGGGAATGGGTGAGGGGGGGGTGGGAATCTAACATCTAGCAAAATATCCCGTCCTGTTAGTTTTTATCACCCCCCCCCCTCCCCGTGGCTCCCCAGGATAGTGTGGGGAGGATATGCGTTCCTCTTGGGCGGCAGACTCAGGTTAGGGACCCCAGTCCCATCCCGTGTGGTCACTTGCCGAGGGAAGTGCCCGTATGCACTTGATCTGCTGTGTGAGTGTATGTGTGTGTGTGTGTGTGCGTGCTTGCGTGCGTGAGTGCGTAACATCTTGACAGCAGAACAACTGTAGACTTGAGTGGCTCTGATAGCGAGATGTCTTCCTTTCATTCATAAGAGACGAATGAAGGAGGAGACATTCATCTTACTGGGACGTCCCTTCTGTGGTGCGTGATAGTTAGGCCTAGCGACGTGACGCAGGCCTTCTCCCCGTCCTTACTGCCCGTTCGTTGCACATCAGACACACGAGGGGAGAGAGGGAGTGTGTGTGTGTGTGTGTGTACTTACGTACATGTGTTTACGACGAGATATTGCCATAGGACGGGGCTAGCGCGTAGCGCTTGCTGCACTATGAGTCGTAATAATTATGCACAACCAACTTCATTCATCAGATCTCGTTAAATACTATTACTGTATCTAAATCTTTATTGACATCATTACCAGACTGTATGTTTGAAACAGTAATTTTAGGGAAGTGTTTAACCCCAGAAGTGTTTGCGGTGGACGTATTTAAATATGTTTACCGTTGTAACTCGTGCGGTGTGTGGGGAGGGGCGCGCAATCAGTCGTAGCTGCTGTGATAAGATTAAAGTGGCGTCGATAAGGTCATCCTGGCGTCTGATTGCCGCTTCCGGGTCCCTGTGCTGGCTCGGTTGTTGCTCTGTTGAACTGAACGCTAATTTATTGGTAGATTAATCTCCTTTGTTATTTACCTGTTAGTGTGTGTTGTAATGTTTATAGGTTATATGTTTTAGTGTGTGTTTGTTGGTGTGTATTTTATGGTATGAAATCTAGCGGCTCAGTTTTACGATTCTGGTGAATCAGTTTTATGGTCTTTAGCGATGCGTTTGTTTTTCATGGTCTCCAGTTTAGCATTTCTGTATTCAGTGGTCACTATCATAGCGTCTCTGTGTTTCATGCTCTCTAACCCAGTGTGTCTATGTTTTATGCTCTGTAATCCGGTATTTCTGCTTTTTAACATTGAGATTCCATGTCGTTTATTCTGTGACTTAACGATTCTGTTTTATGGTCTTGAACCTAGCGTTCTTTAGCGATTCTATTTTGTGGTCGTTAGGCCAGTGTTCTTTAGGGTCTTAAACCTAACGGTTCTGCTAGAGTTTGACCGCAGTGGTAAGAACATGTTTGGGCACTGCTGGAATGTGTTTACGTAGTTTACTTTTTAGCGGACTCTACAAACTTCACTATGTATGCCCTTAGTAAAAATCAAGTAACATTTGTCATTTAATGTCTGTATATCGTCCGTATATACTGTCCGTTCCTGAGCGGCCAGTATAGCGCACACGTTACATAACATTACAGATGGAGCGCACGGAGACTAGGCTATGACGACGTTTTAGTATTCGCATATATATTAATTATTTTACCTGCATTATAAATTAATCATTGTGTAAGTGTTTTTAATCTTAGCAACCTTAGTTTGTGTGTATACATGTGGACACCAATGTATGCAAATTACCTGTTTGCACTGTATGGGGAGAGGGGGTTTACACTCATGGGGCCCCACGAGCCTTTCTAAAACTTCTGTATGCCATTTGCTTTTATCTATCCTCTTTCATTGTATTCCATTCGTCCACCACGCAGTTCTTTCTTTTTTCAGCAAGTTTCTTATTGATTTCATGGTATGCTCTTTGGTTGTTGTATTCTTAATGTCTTTCGAAGTACTGTTCATTGTCCACGTCATCAGTTTACATTATAACCTTAATTAAAGGGTGCGCTCGGGTCACTCCTCACTTTTTCTTCAACGGATGGCAAATTTAAGGTGTCTAACACCTTACTGTAACCCAGCTTTCAGAAGTCTGGTACCATCATTGTTGTCTTCTTTTGAACCTTGTGCTTCTCTAGGTGAGGTGACTAAACCCAAGAAGCATATTCTAATTTTGGCCGTATGTAGGATATGAACAGTTTGCCGAATATTTCCATCCGTGCAGACAGAGGGTCCCCTTAAATATTCCCTTGAAGCTAATTTCCTCCTAGATGATAATCATACTGAGGCCTCTTTCACTGTATCCCTTCCTCTTTACTTTTCAGTTATTCGCGTTGAATGTTTATCAGCTATGTATATGATTTGGAGTCTGTTTAGGTCCTCTTTTTCACTAACCCCATGACCTTTGCATCATCTGCAAACATATTCAGTTGTTACTCCATACGCACTGGCAAGTCATTTACATGGATCAGGAAGAGTAACCCATGGGTGACCGTTACCAATTTCGAAAATGCTCTGCTGACATACTGTCCTTTGTTCCTTTCCATTAAAGTAAGTGTGCATATGTTAGAAGTACTGTTCATATGTAAGTTAAGCAGCAGTATATGCGTGTTTTTTTGTTTTGGGGCGCAACTTTTAGCATACTCACCATTGATATGTACGCATTTTCGGTACTAGGTGTGTACAGTAACACGCCATAAGCATATACACGCCTGCAGCAATAGGTGTATACACGTGTGCATCTTTGTGGGTTTATGATTGACGTAACCGAACCGGTTTGTGTAAACGTGACTGCGGTCGGTCCATCCGATACCACTAACACCGCTGCTCTTGCTCAGACGCGTCTGTACACGTGACAAAACACGTGGATTTTCTTAAGTACGTACGTGATGCATCTGAAGTACATACGTGACCAAATACACGGTGATAATGTGCCACATATTGTAGTTAGTGTACTTGTATGTTCGCTTTATACCATTGCACTGTATGCGTGATACCCTCTACAGTATACACGTAGCACCACTACATTATACATCTCACTCCACATTACAGACTACATGATACTCCTCACGCTATTACATTGCTTTCAAGACGCATGTATAGATATGGCAACAGCGCGCACAACGAGAGACCCAGACTGTCTTTTGTTGACTCGGGTCAGACACAGATATGCCCTACATTGTTTTTATCGCTGCTTCTGCTGGACCATTAGGATGACAGCTTGCGATCTGGTTTTATGGTGGAAAAGGGGCCAGTGGGAGAGGTATGGAAAGGGGAACGAAGAGGTTATGAGGGACATTGGATGTGGAGAGAATTTGAATGAGAAGAATGTTAAAGAATGATGATTAATAGTGGAATATAGAATAAAATAGAGAGAAGTGAGGGAGCGAGAAATAAGGAAACAAGGGAATGTGTTGAAAAATAGGACATGAGAAGGTAATGAGATGGCGAGGAATGGGATACAAAGAAAAGAGGATTTACAAAGGTGTCAGTTTTCAACAGTCGCAGTTGCCCAAGCCACCAGCATTGAGGGTACCTGCCAACATTAGCAGTAATTCAGACTACTGGTTGAGAGAGACCCTGCCAACAGTAGCAGAGAAGCCCAAGCCGAAGGCTTTGGAGGGTAGCCCGAAACAACTGGCTGAGGGAGGACCTACCAACAGCAGCAGAGTCCAAACTACCGGCAGGAATCGAACCAACGCAAATCAGGTGGTGAGAGGAGGTGAGAGCTGGTAGCTTGAGGTGTGTCCTGCGGTGGGATGAAAAAGTGAGGGAAATGTGATAGGAGGTGTGCGACGGATTGTGGTGACGGTGGACGTTAGCTCTGAAAGGTCGTGACGGATGACGGGAGTACGTTCTGGTGACGGTAGGGGGCTGGTAAAAGTAACGCCGGTCGGGAAGCCTAAACGAGCAAGAACATTCCAAGAATATCATTCCAAACTCCCGAAAGGGGAGTCAACGAGTTGAACCACCCCAAGGGGTCGGGCTAGGGACGGTGTTAACCGAGCGCGCAGACGCCATAAAAGGTAGGGCGAGGTATGGCACCGGTGTTCCAGATGAGTCCTAGGAACGGCAACTGAATAATTATAGCGCTTGTTATGGTTCACGGCCGGGCACAAGTGGCGCGTCTGGCGGGTTATTAGTTCCGCCATTGACCGCTTGGGGCGCTACTCGTGCTACCAGGGAACAGTTGTTCGTAATTATGAGTACCGTACTGTTTGTGGTGAGTTTCTTATTCATTTGATTTCAGTAAGCAATTTTAAGATGTCTGACATACTTAAATTGTTCCATACTAAATAATTTTCTCTTTTTCACAGGTAAGTACTGCTTGTGGGGAGTGGACAAAGATATGCACCATGGGTTTGCTGTTGTACCAGGTGAGTTACGGCATCGTAACATTTGAACACCGTGCGGGTCAGAACGCAAGATGCGCACTTAAAATGTACAGAAACCATACCCCACCTTGTGTGTTTTAAGTGCCCCACGAGAGTAGAACTCTCTAACGGTGCAGTACTGATAGGTAATTACAAGGGATAACTTATTTTTTTGTAATTTGTGAAGAGAGTGAAACAGTGTCCATTATTCGCTACAAACTTTAAGAATTTTTAGAAATCTCACCCGCGCTAGGTTAAATTGTGATTCCCAGAAACTCCGGGAGACCTTAATGATTAAGCTCAGTCGCTCAGAACGTACCATTGGTGATTTAGGTCAGCCCTTCATAACCTGCAATCGGTTTTTTTGTAATTTTTATGTTGGCTGAGACGGCAAGGGCAACTGAGGCCTTAATCAAGACCATCTCATTAACGCTCTCTCTCTCTCTCTCTCTCTCTCTCTCTCTCTATATATATATATATATATATATATATATA
>JAYMFT010088312.1:0-14094 GCA_038088735.1 Panulirus argus | reverse complement strand
TGGAAATCCTCCCCTCCAGTTTCTGCTTTTCCAAAAAAGGAACAGAGAAGAGGCCAAGTGAGGATTTTCCCTCTAAGCCTCAGTTCTCTGTTCTTAACGCTACCTCGCTAATGCGGGAAAAGGCGAATGTGTATGATGATGATATATATATATATCAATTAAGTAACTCCATTTGATAGATATATCGAATTAGCACCGTGGATGAATGTTAAAATTTTTTCCCTTTGTCATCAAAGATTGGCGATGGAAGACAACGGTTCTAGTCTGCTCACCTTACTGAGGGAGTCAAAGGACGACGCCTACATGAAGCTGTTCAACAAACTGGACCTGTTCCCGCAGGAGGAGGAGGCCGTGACCGCCATGCTAGCAGGCACCCACGCCTTGGCCAAAAACACAATTTTCATCCTTGTTTCTCTAAAAACTCGCCACAAGGTGAGGCAACACCCTCTCTCTCTCTCTCTCTCTCTCTCTCTCTCTCTCTGTCAATGCTGTAGTAGAGTAAAATCAAAGTGCAACTCACTGGTGTCTTATAGCACATAGACTAACTGTGAAGTTCGAAGTTTGTGTTGATATAAATATGGTTCCATGGGAGAGATTCAATGCACATAGTTTGGTTTTTGCTCTCGAGAGGTGGCTGCTTGTGTGCCCCCACCACTAGCTAAATCACGCAATACTCAGCAAGCTGCTGCGTCACATGATTATTATGTGGCCATCGGCAACTGAAAGATGAGTCGTTTTGATACCTGCTTCTTTCCGTACACGTCGAAGATTTGGAACTCTCTACCTTTTCATGTTTTGCCCATTAACTATGACCTGGCACATTTCAAAAGACAGGTCTTTCACTTTCTCAAAGATTCGTAAATAATTCCCCCTCTCTTTTCTTTTTCCGTTTCATAATTCACACTATAGTTTGATTAAGGCCCGGCCTTGATGTGGACTTTTGTCCATGATTGAAGCCTTCAACATAAAAAAAAGATGTTTAACTACCGCTTCCAGGTGTTCAGCACCTACCTGGCGAAGGAGCAGTTTCTACGTAGCCAGACGTCGTGGTACTTCCCTAAGCACACGCCCTGGAAGTACAAGATTGACCAGGGCATCCGGCGGATGGTGGAGGTTGGTCTCCTTCATCACTGGTACAAGGTGAGGCACTTAAAGTGAGGCACTCAAGTGAGGCACTCAGGGTGACGCACTCAGGGTGATGTACTCAGGTGAGGCACTCAGAGTGAGGCACTCAGGGTGAGGCATCCAGGGTGAGGTTTTCAGGGTTAGACATTCACATATATAACTGAAAATTACTGAACGACTGTTACAATAAGCGGCCTTCATTGTTGTTCTAATGCTAGTAAAAGATCTTTGGCAATATCTCTTACTTTAGATCTACGCTCATTTCATAAACATTTCCTATATCACACAGAGATAATTATGGTCAATGAAAGCGAGATAAAATCTCAGTAACTTAACTGAGCCAATGATTTTCATAATATTCTAAGAAAGAAAAAGTTAATCAAATGGTCAGCAATTCATAGAAATTAATTGGATTTCTAGCGTTTAAAGGCATTTGTTTTTTTACAGGTGGAGATGGAGTCACTGTTGGGGTGGGAATGGGAGCGGCAGCAACAAGAGTCGTCGGGGCAGCGGACCATCACCTTCCTCAGCCTTCAGCACCTCCAGGGCGTCTTCTACATCCTCAAGCTCGGCTGGGTCACCAGCGTCGCTGTGTTTCTGCTGGAGCTGCTTAGGCACTGGTTCTCTCGCCAAAAAGAGCCCGGCACTGCGGGAGCTGCTCAGGCACAGTTGTGTTCTCGCCGCTAAGCGCCAGACACTGGTAGTGTTACTCAGGCATCACTGTTCTCACCGTAAAAAGGCAGGCACTACTGTACAAACACCAGTGCTGATAGGATCCTGACACTGTTGAAGCTATTTAGGTAATGTTTCTCTCATCGCCAGGTGTCCGTCACGAGTGGAGTTGCTCAGGTACCAGCGCTCTTGCCGTTAAGACAATGGCACTTTTCTGATATTTAAGATACAATTAGTCTCATAACCAGGCACTGTTCACTGCTTACACACCACTGCTTTTACGCTTGGCGTGTAAACTTTGTTCCTCCACAGACCATCGGGAAATATAGAACTCTGGTGTTAAAAGGTCATTTATCCTGGACTTAGTAATAATCAGTCATTAATCAGCACAAAACACTCACATGTCGGTCCACACGTGTGTTACAACGTCCTGGTCCTTTTAGAGTCAGAATTTTTATATTGTTACATTCCAGCACGAGTCGCAACTTTCAGCCGTCAGTATAATAAAGATATGCAGGTTATAATCTTGAGAAAATATATTTATACGTGGATCAATTATAGCACAATTTGCAGTCAAATCTCATAGACTTAAGCTTACAGTAGTTATTATTATACTTGATTATTCTAGCGTTGTATAGTTCAATGTTTAAGTCAGCTATATATCAGCATGTGGAAAGAATTTAATAGAATCATCATGACCTCGAAAATTAACTAAGGTGCTGTGTAGGATATCATTATGGCAGGCAAAGAAAGGAATGGTGGGTGAGCAAACCAAGACACAAAGATGAGTAACTTGTCTTGTACACTGAAATGGATGGACTCCCATATACACTGGTTAAAGTGGGCTGGTCAGTACAAGAATGGAAGTGGGCTATCCTCTATACAGATAAGGTTAGGCTGGTCAGTACACAAAGAAAAGTGGGCCATCCTCTACACAGGTAAGGATGGCCTAGTCAGTATACAGACAGTAACTCCCCTTGACCACTCCGACTGTCACTTTAAATGGAAGCCACGTTGCCTTAGCAACTTTAGTTTAATATTAATCACATTATTCTCCTGTTATGAAAAATGTTGAACCCAGTGTTAGATTTCATCTTCTTTGAAGTAATACTCTATGGTGAATATACTTTAGATAAAAATCAGCATTTATTTCTGGGTAAGTTAGCAAGTAAATCAGTAAGCCAGTGAGTACTCATCTCTCTGAAAAAGAGAATATGATTTTCTGTTGGTTATCCAAGGGCCTAATAACCTGGGCGTCTAAAAATGAGAAGATCCGACTTTCCTTGAATGATAATTCCTTTATGATTTCATGATTATGTCAAACATTCTAGATAGTTGGAAATGTTCAAAGCTTGTGAAGTTACATTTAGAAATAAATACTGTGTATACTAGACATAGTTTCATTACATTATTCAAGGAACCCAAGGAGGGGAGGAGGGGGTGGAGGTTAGCAAGAATGATTTGGCAACAGGGATTCCAAAATCCTTAATACGCCACTGATGACAGGAAGCTGTTGCAAGCGAAGGATTGTACACTTATGACCTTGCTTGCATGGATAAGAGAAATTCGCTCTCACTTTCGCAGCTACGAACAGGAAGGTGAGTTGTTAGTGGAAGATAAGGTATATTAAGGAAAATATTAGCAGTACTCAGTCACAATCAGCACAAAACCAATTTCACATCAGTGTCTTTTACACCATCATTTATCATCTGACTGTAGAACTGGACCAGGAAAAGGCCTTGTATTAAGTTGTCAATACCCGTGTCGGTGTGCTGACTGACGTGATCATCGTTGAGGGAAATAATACAACTAAAAAACGTCAAATGGCTGCAAAGTTGCAACAAGCGTATCCAGAGGACCTGGAGAACTGCTTCCCTGATGAAATCCCTAATTACATTCAGTACACAAAGGGCAAGTCGCTAGTGATGAAAGGTCCCTTTAATTGCACTTCGTGAACTAGCCACTTCACAACAAGATATGCTTTTCCCAAAATATGATTTACTTTGAAAATTTATGTGACTATTATGGCGTCAAATGCTGGAGGGGATTGGCTTATAATGTATCTAAAATATAGTTTCCACATGAACGTTACTGAACGTTAACCCTGCATGCTATCGACTCCGTGACCAGCTTCTGTAAGATCTGTGTATACAGTGTTATAATTCCTTGCATATCTCTAAGTGTGAGGAATTGATGGTTTTCATATAGTGTTTGGGTTCCCAAGGTAGCTTAACTCTCACAGGGTTGTCATACGTGAAAGTACGTAAGAGGTATTGTGTATAAGTCGAATTCTAGTTTTATTTTGTATCACTGGCTTTTATACGTGTTCTTTGCTTTGTTAGTGAACTTTGATCATACAGCTGGAATATCTGTACAACCAATGAAGATATATTTGATAAATATTACTCTCCCAGATAGATGTAGTACCAACTTAGCGCGAACGCGATATCTAATATTGTATCTATCTTAGCTGCTATCTCAGCGGCCAGATAATGTCACAATAATCGGATGTTGTGTGCCTGTCGTCTGCTCTGATGTCATTTTGTTTTGATAGTTTCGGCAAAGAAGAAGGTGGTGGCATATATCATGACATAAGTCTACGTGGATGGAAGACCCCCTCTGCATGCAGAATAAGTGGAACTATCCACAATCATCTCAAGTTCCACCGAACTTCGAAAGATTCCAAAGGGTAGTGTTAATGGTCACAACACAGTAATCGTGTACACACCTTTACGTTAATCAGAATCAAAACCTTGATTATCAGGATATGATAGTCTTCTCATTAAGCACATTTTACACGTGCTCTTTTGCAAGTTACTAGTTCATCCATAAGATGACGCTAGTGGTAATATTTGAAAACTTTACAAGATTATTGGTAACCTGGGGTAGTTACACTTCTTAAATACATTCTCCTTGCTTCAGTTTTGTGACGTTTTTCGTCAGTTAACCCGTAGCACTGGCGGCTTAAGGATGGAGCCAGTGTGTCTGTGTTTGTACATATGTTTTAGACCCGTTTTAGGCAGTGCACCTCAGTGTTACGGTGTGAAACCTGTTGACATACCAGTTGATAGAACAATGGCTAATAATCCTAAAGCATCCTCATCTGGTGTAGAGACTTTGAAAAATTGAAATCATTTAGTTGTTGACGCCATGAAGATTACAAGCGTTCGTCACAATAGGCAGCAAATGGAGGCCAAATATTATAGTGTTCTAAATATGGATAGAGAAGTCATACTGATGATGCTGGATGACCTTGACGTAGTCGGCAATGTTTCGTTGAAATCATAGGCATGTTTGACACTAGCGGTGAATCACTGAACGAGACCTCGAAACCCAGGACGCAAGTGGGTGGAGTTGTTTTCGTATAATCTATCTTTAAATGTTTATTATGCTTTACTCCTGGTGAAATTTATGGACACTATAAGTGAAAAGTTATGTCATCTACAGATTATTTAAAAGCTATTCCTTTTTACATATAGATGTTTAGAACATAATATGATTACGTGATTCCATGTTGATATATCTACTTCTTCATATATGTTTATCAAAAGTAGCACTAGATTAGCTTTTGAGGATCATTCTTGAGAAGGAAAATGGAATCTCCATCAGACATGTTTGGCGGTAGCTTAAAGCACATCGAGACCCCAAAAGCCTGAGCGGGTGGGAGTCACCCGGCCTAAGGCCTGAGAGTGTTAACACGTCTCTGCATTCCAGCCGAAATTTTCACGTAAACAATTACACGTTTTTATATTTTTGTGACGCCTCTTGATGTGCGTTCTTGTTCCATGACAGGTGTGCCTGATGATGTGTACTTTAAAAAGTTTTTTGTAAGCAGAGAAAAATGTACGTTTTTATTGATTATAATTCACTTCAAATAATTCATCCTGTGCATTACATACACCAAGCTCATCTTAATTATTTAGGTATGTCGATTCCACTCGCATATATATTTTTTCTCATATACTTCGCGGAATAAGGTTTATGTTTCTTTATACTATCCTATAAAGTTTTGTAGGATGCGATCTTATTTAATGATAACTCTTCTTTCTTAACAATATTACCCTTCTTTATAGCGTCTTAATAATCCTTACTTTTTGGAACCTGTTGCTTTCTATTTTACCTCCGTTATGTTCTGCTGTACCTCCAGGTTGTCGTGTGCTCCACCTCCACGTTGACTTCTGCAGTACCTTCAGGTTGTCTTCAGCAGTATCTCCAAGGCGTCTTCTGCCGTTCCTCCGGTTTGTCTTCTGCTGCACGTCCAAGTCATCATCTGCTATACCTCCTGGGCTTCTTCTGCTGTACCTAAATGTTTTTTTTTTCTTTTGTACCTCAAGGTTGTCCTCAGCTGTCTACCCGGGTCGTCATCATCTTTATTTCCTTGCCGTCTTCTGCTGTGCTTTCATAATGTTTTCTGCTGCATACTTCAGCCATTATCTGCTGTACCTCTATGTCGTTTTCGGTCGTAAACCCAGGTCGTTATCTTCTGTATCTCTAGGCTGTCTTCTACTATCCTTCTATTTTTTTCTTCTTTACTTCTAAAGTGTGCTCTGCTGTACCTCCAAGTTTTCTCATAATGTACTCCCGGGCTGTCTTGTACTGCACTTCCAGGTAATCTACAGCTGTAATTCCAGGATGTCTTCTACTATACCTCCATATTGTCATTTTGCTGAATCTCTAGGAGGTCTTTGCTGTACCTCCATGTCATTGCTGAATCTCCGGGTAGTCTTCTGATGTAACACTAGGAAGTAGTCTGCTGTACTTCAGGGTCGTCGTCTGCCGTAACTCCAAGTTGTCTTCTGTTTTAACTCAAGATCGTCATCTGCTGTACTTCCAAGCCGTCATCTGCTGTATCTCCAGGTTGTCTTCTACTGTATTACCAGGTTGTGTTCTGCTGTGCCTCCAGGTCGTCTTCTGCTGCTAGTCCAGGTTGTCTTCTGCTGTACCTCCGGGCCGACTTTAGCTGTACCTCTAGGACATTATCTCTGTATCCTCAAGGTGTCGTTTGCTGTACTTCCATATTGTCTTCTAATATACCTCCAGTTTGTGTTCTGCTGTACCTTCAAGTTTTCATCTGCTATACCTCGAGAGTTTTTTCTGTTGTACCTACAGGGTTCTTCCAGGCTGTCCTCTGCTGTACACCCAGGTCATCATCCACAGCACCTCTAGGTTGACTTCTGCTGTACCTCCATGTTCTCACCTACCTTATGTCCACGTTGTCTTTTGCTGCAACCCCAGGTTATATTTTGCTGTACCTCCAAGTCATTTACTGTTATTCCTCCAGGGTGTCCTCTGCTTTACTTCCATGTTGTCATCTACTGTATTTTCAGGATGACTTTTGCTCTACCTCCAGGTTGTATTCTGTTGTAGCTGCAGGTCATCCTTTGCTGTAATTCCAGGTTGTCTGTTGTATTTCCAGGTTTTCTATTACTGTATCTCTAGGTCGCTTTTTCTTGAAACTCTAATTTTTCCTTTGTTCTACCACCAGGTTGTCTTTTGCTGTATCTCAAGATCGTCTTCTCATGTACCTACAGGCTGCCTTCTATTGCAAACCTAGGTCGTCTTCTGCTGTACGTACCTCCAAGTCGTCTTCTGCTATACCCCAGGTTATCTTCTGTTGTACTTCCAGGATGTCTTGTTCTACACATCCAAGGTGTCGTTTGCTGTACCTCCAGGTTGTCTTATGTTGTACATCCAGGTTAATCTCTGCCACTCACCCAGATCATCATCTGCTGTACCTACACGATGTCCTTTGTTGTACTTCCTTTATGTCTTCTGCTCTACTTGTAGGTAGCCGTTTGCTGTACCTCCAGTTTGACTTCTCATGTACCTCTAGGTTTTCTTTTAATGTACCTCAAGTTTATCTTCTGCTGTACACCCAGACCGTCTTCTGCTGTACCTCCAGGTTGTCTTCTGTTGTACCATTAGGTTTTCTTCTGCTGTACATGCATGTCGTCTTCTATTCTACCTCGAGGTTGTCTTCATCAGTATCTGCAGGTCGGGTTCTGCTGTACCTCCAGATTGTCTTTTGTTGTACTTCCAAGGTGTCTTCTGCTGTACCCTTAGGTCGTCTTTTAATGTACAATGAGGCCGTCTTTTGCTGCACCTCCAGGTTGTCCTCTGTTGTAGTGTCAGGTTGACTTCTGTTATCTCCTGGATGTCTTGTGCTGCACCTCCAAGGTATCTTGTTCTGTATTTCCAGGTTGACTTTTAATGTCCTTTCAGGTTGTCTTCTCTTGTGCCTCCAGTTTATATTCTGTTATAGACTCAGGTTAACTTCTGTACCTCTAAGGCGTGCTTTGCTGTACAGGTACACCTGGCGTGTCCAATAACAGCATGAACTCATTATGACCCAGCGTGTCAGGGTCAAGCCCCGTCGGTAGACCTGACGTCACCAATATCAGCATGACGTCATCTGACCCAGCGTGTCTGGGTCAAGTCCCTCTGTACATCGGCAACGATACCGCTGCTCCGTCCACACGTTTGCCAGTGTTAACGTCTGCGGGGTTCCAAAGGTATAAGCCCAACCCAACTATGGTTATCAACTGAAAATGAGTAACATTTATTGGTAAGTTTAAAAAGTTATCTCTTAGATAGAACAGGAATCAAAACACTTGGCATTGGGTTTATACCAGTAAAAATGACCCAGTCAAACTACCGGTTCGATGGTCAAATTGCTGGTCATGGCATAGTTACCAGGCCTTGTCCACCCACAGAACCAGGTCATATCCGTCATATCTACCCTGACCTCGGGTGAAGCGAGACGGTCAGGTACTATGCAGTACAGTTTGTGTTATATATTCTACATATCTACTGTGATCAAATCATGGAACATTATAGTGTGACTTTTCAAGAAAATCATTAAATGGAAAGAACTAAAAAAAATCGGATAGTTTCATGTGATGGAAAATTGTATTTTTTCGAGAAAAATCCAGTGAATAATTTGTGTTTGTGAATTGACCTGGTTGTGCTAGAAAATGGTAATGTAAGAATTTAGAGCAATCTCCGCTCTCATGTGGGTCAGGCCAGAGTGATGTGTACTTTGGAAACAGCAGTTGCCCCAGAGCTCATACCTGTACGCACTTGTCACTCGTCTAACAATGAGTAATGACTCACGATTTGAAACGGCGGAAAAGACTGTAAAGTGAGAATGAACACCAGAAAATTGTCAGAACATTTGAATTGATGAACTATATGGTGATATATTTGTTTAGTAGAGTGAATATGAAATAGCATTAAAAATATATACATTGGGTGAACATAGCGTGACCACTTGGAAATATTGTAAAAGTG
The DNA here is from genome assembly GCA_038088735.1 of Panulirus argus. NCBI lineage: Eukaryota > Metazoa > Arthropoda > Malacostraca > Decapoda > Palinuridae > Panulirus > Panulirus argus. The sequence continues at coordinate 5,007 of JAYMFT010088312.1, read as the reverse complement.
ACGAATCTCGAGAAGGTCTCGTCACTCGTGTTTCATCAGTTAATGGTTATGTGTTGCACGTTGTTTGGCGATATTGTTTGATCAGTTATAGTTGATATGTTGTATGCAGTGTGTCCAACATATTTCATTAATCATATGTAGTATATTGTATGTTGCTTGTTAGTCACGTTTCAGAAATTACAGGTAATGTTGCACCTTGTTTGGGAATCATATTTCAATAGTTATAGATTACATGTTGATTGTTGCTTGGCGATCGTGTTTCGACAATTGTAGGTAATATGTCGCAGGATGTTTGACGATCATGTTTCATGCATTATAGGTTATATGTTGCACACTCTTTAGCAATTATGTCTCGCTAAAAGCAGTTTGCATGTTGCACACGTTTTGGTGATCATGATTCACAAAGTAGGTTGTAAATTTCACGATGTTTGGCGATTATTTTTTTTGGGGGGGGCAATCATAAGTAAAATGTACTTTGGCAATCAGACCATTTTAGGCAATATTTAGCAAGCTGTTTGGCGATCACGTTTCATCATTTAAATAAAATATTTTGAACATTGTTTGTTGCTCATGTTCCGAGTGATTATGCGTTATATGTCATCCTTGGGATCATCTTTGGAACAAATGTAACTTGCTCTTGACCAGAACGTTTTTCAGAATACCGGGAGGATGTCTGGCCCTCAACTCTCCTCTTCCTCTCTGAAGCTGCAATAAAGTTATTCCTGAGAATATAGAGAAACAATAACAATACATTCGAACTTAGTAGTCACAGCTCTTTTACACTGTGTAGGGTTTCATAACCGGGATTATCGATGGCAACGCTGCTCCGTATACACTTGCCACCTTTGCTGACAAGTCAAGGCAGTAATGGTGGCACTGCTGCTCTGTCTATACTTGCTACCTTTGCTGGCTAGTCAGTCTTTGCTTCAGAATTGGTGACGAAGACGTCCATGATGGATGCGTCTCCCGCGTCTTAACTTCGTGGGTCATACATCTAACTGAGGCAGCCTTCCCATTAAAATGGGATCCAGCACGATATGCAGAGGAAGCAGGAGTGCTGAAAAGGATCTAAGTTTTACGTCAGTACCAGAAGCCGCATCGTAGAGCGGGGCTTTTGTCGGATATTGAAGTCTTTCATTCAGACGAGATCTCTGGGGCAAACCTGATCAGACTTCATTACCTGGTAAGAATGTGCAGGTTGAGAGCACTTACATCAGCATCCTCCACCATTGTAATGAGGGACACGCAAACTCCATTATATCTCCAACATTGAGGCTTTCAGAGCAGACTTACCTTATGCTTGGTTCACTATGATCTGTACAGGTCTGGGTCGTATACAATGCCCAGGGATTAGAGATACAGTAATCAGAACATGATGATGGTCTCATTGATCAAGATTATCATTAGTAATAAAAATAAGAGGAATAGAAAAGAAGAAATGGAAAGAAGGTAAAGAGATGTAGGACTTTTGTTAAGATGAATTTTAAAGTGCGTGATATTTCTTTTGTGTAGACCGGATGTTGTAGATCACCACACGACACTCCTGACCCTCACTTTCAGAGTGCAAACGGATCTTTAAAGCTGACTTTCCCAGACCTGAGTCTGACTGGAGAAGAAAGCAATGAGCGTGAGATGGAGTCACAGAGAGTGCCACTTGTACTGAAATGATGCTTAGTATTTATTATTCTAGCTGTATAAAGGTTCGTGACAGTAGACTCTTGTTAATATAAATATACTGGCTCATATCTTTATACTTGCGTTCGTCACATCTTTTCATTCAATGTCCTCGAAAAAAATTGGAAAAGGAAAGAAAATAAAAAGTAATTGTACAAAGTTGTTCCAGAGGGAATCAGTTTACCTCAAATTCATATACACTTGGCATGGAGATATGATAACGCTGTTCCTGTGTACCAACGGGTGATAATAGTTGTAAATCGTTTATTTTGAGGGCACAGTGGGAGCCATATGACCCAACTCAGAAGGTCTGGGAAGCTGCGACTACCCTCCCTAGCAAGATTATATACACTCACACTGACAACTGTAGTGGTTGGGGTTATGAAGGTCACATGTGTCATACTTGTAGTGAAAGTCATCATCACCTTCGACACCACTTGCTTATCTATGTTTATTTTCTCTCTTTCTTAACTCACTTTTTATTTTCTGAGAGGCATATTGTTAGTAATGTTCCCCAGCACGGCGGTGTCCATATCCAGGAATATGGGCCTCACTGACTGGCCCTTGTTTTAACAGGATGAGATACTTTTCTTTTTCAATCTGCTTTATACCTCATGAAGGTCAGACATATATTTTTGTTGTGTTCCCCGATACAGACACCGTCGCTCGTCCCTCACCCATAAACCAGCTACGGTTGGATAGCTTCATGTGGCCGAAAAACGACGGAAGAAAAGAGGAGGAGGAGAGGATGAAATTTTGAGTGAAGCAAGACGTCATCTCTAGGTTTTACGTGAAGTAGTTGTTCTGGCAGGTCGCATGCCCCTTTGCCGCAAAGTCTCCTTCATTCTACTTCATTTTCTCAGTTAAGTCCAACTCCTTCATGACAAGGCATTGATCACCATCAACGAAGGTTTAAACGTAATCATTACAAAGGAAATCATCAGCATCTCATTTCCATGAACCCTGCTTCTCCAGCTCCAGTGGACTGGCACCACGACCACCACCTATGGCCACTCACCTCTGTCCTCAGGGACATATATCTCCATTACCAGCGACCTTGTAACTTCATAACCATAGGCCTTCCTTCACCATCACTAGGAGTCGTCTATCTCCACCACCAAAAGGCCTTGCACGACTTCTATCATCAAGGGTGTTCCACCACCATCACTAAAGGCATCCCCTCTCCATCACCAGAAACTTCCCATTGCTATCACCAAGTGCACTTAATTTCCATTAACAAAATCCTTACACTACATCACCAAGACACGTCCATCTTCATCTTCACCATCACGTTACTCCTCCTAGACCATTTTGTCCTCCATATCCTTCACCGTGAGCCCCTTCCATTCCTTACATGTGAAGTCTTCCATGTTTATCAACAAGCACCTTCCTCCAACAGCATCCCGAATATCTTTCATCATCATTGTCGAAAGTTTTTTATCTTCAATGAAAAACGTTCTTTACCTGCATCATCATGATTAGTCTTCCACTCCATCACTGCAGCTCTAATCTCTATCAGTATGAATGTTCACCTTCATTACCAAGCGCCTTCCACCTCGGTCAGTAAATATGATTCCCCACCATGTATGAACACCTTCAACCTCCATTACCAGAGACATCCCTGCTACGTTTCTAACGATTTTCTGTTAACTAAACATAATACTTCCCAGCCACAGACGTTAATGACCTTCCATCTTCCCCATTATAACTTTTCATCTCTGTCATTGAGAACTCTCCATGTCCACCAGTGAGGACCTACTTTATCTGCTCCTGAAATTTACCACATCCTTCACAGAAGACCGAAATCTCCCATCTGTAAAAACCCTACATTTCCATCCCTAGAGGTAGTCTATCACCTTCAGCAAAGATCTTCCACGTCTGTCACAGGTGATCATCCACCTGTGTCACAAACCACGCCCCTGGTCAGTCTGTGAGGGTCTGCCCCATCCATAATGTAAAACTTTTTAACTCTGCCTTACTCACCTAAAAGCCATCTACCTCCATCTCTGGAGACGTTCTACCCCTGTCAACGGTGACCTTAAGGTTATATCTTCACTCACATTGCATTTGACGTTAAAGCGATCGACCTCCATCCTCCGAGAACATTGATTCATCCCTCAAACTCGTTCCAACATTTCTCCTCAAACACCCTTCCTCTGGCCTCTTTTTCTTAATTAGTCCATTCATATCAGTGCCATTCACTCCCTTCTAGTTTTACTATTCTTCCTCTCTAGATTTGTTCAGTGTCACATGTTTCCCTTATTCTCATTTTTCGATTACTGTACGATAAGTTTTCCCGACTCATATTTTACTTATAATCACTGGCCTGTTTCCTTGACTCAGCCTCTTAAGTCTGTTCTCTAGAGGAGTTGAACTCATTGTCTTATCCCACTTGTCCCTTCTATATTCTGTTTATTCATCTGTTTCTGTCTCTTTTCCTCGCTCTTTCTTTGTATTCTTTCATCATTATGTCTGTCTCCTCATCCAATTTTACAGTACATCTTTGGCCAAGTTCTTCTCATCTTCAACATGTAGTTACTTCAAAAATTTTCAGCCATCCTCGTAGCCTTTACAATTATCCATACGTTTCACCTTCGTAATGTCTCTTATACATCATATTCCCATGCCTTCTCATCACTTTCCCGCCCATGCCTTATTTCCCTTATATGTAGCTAATCTCTTATCTTGTATATAGTTCTACACATTCTTGGTTTCCCTCACACTTCAATCACCTCAAACTTGTTTCACATAATGTCTAGTTCATCTTACAGATGATCCTCCTCACACCTGTTTCCCTTCGTATGTTATTCCCCTCACTTATGGTCCCTTCCATAACTGCATCCTATTGTTCCTGGTTCCCCTTGAAAATAGCCTCCATCAAATTTGAACTTCTCATGACATCTGACTCTCCTCAAAACTGGGTTCCATGATACCTAGTTCCCCTGTTTCTTATCTTTTTTTTTTCTTTTTAGAAAGTGTAAAACATGTCTCTTGAAATGAGCCAGGTCATAGTTATTGGGAAAGACGTGTAGAGAAAGAAGCAGATATCAAAACGGCACACCCTTTAGTTGCCGATGGCCACACACTAATCATGTGACGCAGCAGCTTGCCGAGTATTCCGTGGTGTAACTAGTGGTGGGGGCACACAATTAGCCAGCTCTCGGGAGCAAAAGCCAAAGTAATACCTATAGAAAAGGGGAAAGTGAACCAACATAGCGGCGCAGAGCAAGGGGGTCAAGTTTGGAAGTTAGCCTGAGACAATTTATAAGTCGGATCGCTTTCGACTCAACTCTGTCAAGTAAGGAAACAGAGCTAGAACCACCCCAAATGTGG
>JAYMFT010088301.1:0-14095 GCA_038088735.1 Panulirus argus | reverse complement strand
GTGATTACAAGCACTTGCGACGAGAGAGAGAGAGAGAGAGAGAGAGAGAGAGAGAGAGAGAGAGAAAGAGAGAGAGAGAGTGAGAGAGAGAGAGAGAGAGAGAGAATCTTAAGTAGATAAATCACAAGTTATCAAAAACTGGTTTTATTTTCCCAGAGATGATTACTCAGGAAGGTCTGTGTATCATACGTAAAAATAAAACCACAGTTCGTCTTGACAAACAAGTTTAAGACAAAAGCAAATCCTTAAAGTCCTTCTTTCTCTCTTCATATTTAGAGAGGATTCCTTTTACGTCAAAGCCACAAATTGTTTCTTATTCACGTGCCCGTAAGCCTTGTTTCTTCTTCTTTCCTGTCTATAATTCTACATCTCGAACTCTTTTCTATGCATGACTCCCAGACCCACTAAAGGCAAACTCCCATCACCATTCATCCCATTCTACAAACTTTTCGCAACGCTACACAAAATTACTCCAGGGTTGCTCAAACCCATTAAACACCTTGCGTGTGACACTCACTCGTCTCATTCTTCACCACCAACGCTTTGCCTACGAGACGACGAGTAAACGGGAGAGATTGTTTTATGGTATCCACCGTATATAGGCATCTCCACAGTCTACACACACACACACACACACACACACATTAGCAGCGATAGGATCACCATTAGCAGATGGCCCAAGCAGGAGCGACAGCGCCAGTAGCAGTAGGAGCGCCAACCAACCAACCATCAGCGGGAGCAGAATCGAAACACGATCATTAGTGGAGACACCAGCAGCACAGAAGAGGTATTAAGAGAGAGACCTTGGGCAGCTTTGAGAGCGAGTGTACTCCCTCGATATCATCGGGAGACGAAGGAGCTGATATCACTACCTCTATTTAGCACCGGGAGGCAGCACGGGCGACAGGGCTTTTACGCCGAAGAGCGACGCGGAGGACCTTTCTCCGCTCTTTTCCCGGGTCATGATCGGCTAATTAAGCCCGGGTCGTGCCGCCTTCAAGGCCTGTCTGCCTGGCCTTCACCCGGCGATGGTACTCACTCCCCGTCCAGTCGAGCCAACAGGGGACAACACACACACACACACACACACACACAAACCCTAGGTAAACAACGGCCCGCAGCCGTGTTTGTACACGACGGGGCGAAAACCCTAAGCGCTTCCTGGACACTTATTTACTCAGAGGGAGATCCCCATCCAAGGTTGCGCGCTATGGGTATAGAGGCAAGAGGACAGGGAAGGAGACTGAATGGTCTGTCGTGAATCAAAGAGTGAGAGAGGCTGGAGATCCCTCATACTCATCCTGATGTCGACTATGATTCCTCTACCAAAGACTCGAGCTCAATAAAGAGGCAATGGATGAGTGCTTACAAAGATAATCAAAGAAAATGAAAAGGAAGGAACAAACACAAGATAAATAAAAAAATGGGGGGACGATTGTAGAACAGATTGTTGAACAGACTGTAGAACAGACGAGACATAACTGCTTCTTTTTCCCTACACGTCGAAGCTCTGGAACTCTCTACCTTCTCATGTCTTCCCCAATAACTATGACCTTGCACATTTCCAAAAGACAGGTCTTTCGCTTCTTGAAAAATTCGTAAATACTTTCCCCTGTCTTTTCTTTTTCCGTTTCTTAATTTTCTCTATATTTCAGATAAGGCCCGGCCTTAAATGATGTGGATTTTGGTCCGTGACTGGAGCCTTCAACATGAAAAAAAGAACAACATATCTGATAAAAATGGTTGAGAACATAGAGAGAAAGAGAGAGGTCGATCAACGAGGAGGAGAGGGAGGAGGAGGTGTTCGTGGTCACACAAGAGTTTCCAGACCATCTTCTTTGCCTCCCTACTGAAGACTGAACAACCCCCTTAGGAAATGACTTCATTAGCTTTATACCGAATGTCCCTACGTATAATGGGTTGGGACAAGCCTAAAGGGATAGACCTGTGGCCCAGGTTCGGTCACCTTAGTCAAGGAAGCACAAAGAACTAACAAGGTAGGTCCAGAAAACGGCAGCAAAGATGGTACCGAAATTAAGGGAGCAGAGTTACACTGAGAGGTTAAGAGGCCATGAATTTGTCCACAATGAATCAAAATTGTAAGGAACGACTTGATCAAAACCTTTATGTTCTTCAACCTGTCTGACGATGTCGAAAGTGAACTATTCTTTGAAAGATGAGAAAATAGAGCAACCAGAAGCCATACAACACGAAATCAAGCACGGAAGTTGTAAGAAAGGATATAAAGAAGTACTTTTACAATATAACGGGTGACGAATGGAAGAGACTTAAGTGATGAAATATCTGATGCTGACAGCATTCAATATCTTGAATGACAGAGAAGGTCGAAGAGATGGAGGGAGGTTCCACGAATCGTATAGGTAATCAAACACTGCCACACACTGCCTATGGACACAAACACACACATATGGCCTGTGATTACACACACAAACACACACACAAAGAGCCCGACAGGAGGCGGGTGGAGTCGACAAGAGAGTGTGAGGTCAGACATCAACTATGGTAGAGCCCCTGGCAAACCACATTAACCACCTGGTGATTCCTGAGGTATTTCCTCACCGTCTGACTCTCTCTTGATCCTCCTGACGGAGAAATGGGTCAATCTCACTCTTATCTATTTCATTTTCACCCGCTCTAAGCTGTAAATAATTTTGTTATATTTCGGTGAAACTGCGCACGGTAAATCTGAATTTATATCATGTTTATTGCTAAGCAAATGGGAAACCGATATCAAATCCTTCATAGAGACGTGTCAGAACCTCTATCAAATGATAGAGCCTTTCTCATCTACGACTCTACTGTGGACAATGCTCTACCGCTCTAATCCCACCAGTGCTCGGTCGGTGCTATGAGAATGGCGTTGGAGATCTGTTTAAGGCAAGACTCTAAAGCTCTGTTGTGAGCGAAGGTCTAGCACCACTCTCCCCCTTGTGTTGTGACTCTATCATGTAGACAGACATCTGACAGTCTCCCAGACGCAGGGCTGAGAAAATCTACTCGAACGGAGTTCTGGCTCTTTGCTTGGAGTGACTGGTCCCTTTCCCGTGGGCTCAGGCCTTTATAAAGACTCTGATGGAGTTGAGGTACCGTGCTATCCTGTAGGTTAGGCAAGGCACTCTGAAGGCAAGGTTCCAGCCACTTCTGGGGGACAAGTGTTTGGCATTCATACTACAGCTGTGTCGTCTTCGGCAGGCGGGTTTTCTTCACTCTTCTCGTCGGGTGTGTGGCGAGGCGAGGTGCTCTCCGGCGGGGACATCGACCTCAGTTAAGCCATGTCCAACGTGGTTAAGGAAAGGTTGGGTTGGTCCTCCTCCGCCTAGTACTGCCCACTCCTCCTAATGGCGAGGGTTAAGATATCTCATGGTAGGTGATACGGCGCCCTAATGTGATAATGGCGATGATGTTCCAGCACTCTCCTTCAGGGAAAAGACTGACACTTCGCTCTGAACAAGACTAAGTCTCTCTCTAGATTAAGTTTTTGGTACTCCGCTTAGGCGAGAGACTGATACTGTGTGTGAGGTTCTGGCGAGCTCTTGTGTATACATACACGTCTCTGGGGATTTCTCCTGAAGGCAAAGATCCTAAGTTCCGGCAGAGGATGAGCAGTGACAATATCCTGCGAGCGTTTCTGGAACTTCCGTGAGCGCCCACTGTGGCAGTCCTGTGGCCAAGGGTTTTCAATTTCCCCGTGGGCGGAGTCCACGAGCGCTTTCCTGTGGGCGAGGCCCCTTGTCTCTTCGCTGTATTAATGACTGAGGTGCTGACTGTGTTCGTAAGACCACCGAGGAAGATATGACGACGAGAAAGTGAAAAAAATGAGAGGAAATGGTGAGTGTTGAGCCTCCCCGCAACGCACAACACCTGACGCATTTCCTTAGCTCTCTGACATCCCCTTGACTTTCACATCCACACACAACAACAACACAGCTAGTAATACTTTATTCCTCGGAATACGCATATAAAGGAGTTTTATCAGTACATGAAGAATATCGCAATATCCAATATTCCTAATGCACCTTCCTTACTCGAATACTAAGTAACAACTCGTAGGAATATATCTGCCTTTGCATCCCAGATCTCATGTCCACAACACACGCTGAAACATCATCCTCCCGCGCCAGACCTTGCTCCCTAGGACGCCATCCTACAGAGTTCCCAGGAACAGTTCGGTCTCAACAGAGTGCTAGCCTCAGGGGCCCAAAGAGCCGAATTGATCACACTGAACTCAAAGACTACCACGTCTTCACTCTGGGATAAACTAAGGGATTCCTCCTTCCTCCCAAAACCAGGATATTCTTGACTCCCATATAACCACAAGGACAAACATCAGCTTTACCTTGAGATGTCGAACGTTGAGAGAAACAGACAAGTGACCCTTAAGTTCTCTCCAGCATCCCAACCTTGCATGCCTTACAAGGCCTTCCTTCCACACCTCCTCACCTTCCACTATGGCATCCTGGACCTCTCCCTTCCCCTACGCACCGTCGCATCCTTACCTGGGATTTGCCATATGCCCGTCCTTTATCCCAGCACCACTTCCCTGTCCATGACCCTCTCCCCAAGAGGCCGCGTCCTCTCTGAGGATACATCACAAGACGCCCCTCCCGCCACCACAAATGAGCTAGGATGCACCAGAGGGCTCCTTCCCTCTTCATCGCCTCACTTACCACATCATAAACCTGGGAAGCACCACAAGACTTCCTCCCTCACTATCCCAGCCTTCAACTGGGAAGCACCACAAGACTTCCTCCCATTTATCCCAACCTCAAACTGGGATGCAGCACAAGACTCCCTCTTCATCGCCACATCCTTACGAGGGATGAACTTTCAAATCCCCTGGCCAACTTCATCGCAAGGACTCCATCCCCAGATCCTGAACTAAGATGCAGACTGAAAGGGGCCATCTTCCTCAACCACCTGTTCCTCAACCAACTCAGACATCTCCAGACGATCGTCTTCCGAACCTCCATTACTTTACCGAAGATGTAACATAACGACCAACTTCTTCAACACCCACAGTCATTCGTGAGGTGTACAACACGAACACTTCCTTCCTGGCCCACAATCCCTCGCCAGGGGTGTAGTTACAAGACCCACCTCTTACCACCAGCCTCTCACAGAGATGTCGTACACAGACAACCCCTCCCTTCTGCCTGTTACTAACCAGTCTCTGTGACCATTAAGATTGGGAAATATAGATAATATTACTGTCCTCTGGCTAATAACCTCGCCATAGACCATTAGGTCTCCTGGTACCAGCCCTTCCCATGTACCTCCAATCCCTCTCACGAGAGGTGTGTTTACAGAGACTCCTTTCTCACCCAGAATCCCTCACCAAAGAAGAGCCACAAGAATCCCCCTCTCTCTTTATCACTCATCCCTTACCAGTGACGTACGAAAGCACCTTCCAATCCCTCAACACAAACTTAGTACAAATCTTCATATAACACCTTCCAATCCCTCAACACAAACTTACTTCAAAACCCCATATGACACCTGCAGTCCCTCAACACAAACGTTATGCAAGACCCCTTGACTCACCACCTCACTCACATCCCTCGCCACGAAACTCCCTGACTCGCCTCCAGTCCCTCACCCCGAGACGGAGGCGCGCAATACGAGGGCACCACTCGCAAAGACCACCTCACGTAAGACACGAACCCTCCACCACTAGGCCTTACGCGTCTTCAAAGCCATGCAACACGCTAGAAGACAAGACGACTGCCTGCCTGCCTCGTCCGTATAACGACTCGACAATTACAGTTTTATTAGATTACATAATATGCAAATTGGCCTCATAAACATGCAGAGGTCGTGCGCGCGCTGGGGGCGGGGAGAGACGAGAGACTCAGGGTGAAAATGTGGCTGGGGGAGAGACTTCTTAACACTGACCCACGCTCCGTCCAGCGCTGGGTGGGTGGTTTGGAAACGGAGGTATAATGACCTTCCACTAACGAAGCGCGTCATGAACCGCAGTGTAATAATAACAGGCCCGTATTCCGGGTAATCGTAATTAACCGCTGAGCGAAGCAAGCAAGCCAGGGCTTCGTAATAATATCACCGCCTTAAGTTATCATCCGTTCCCGAGCGGTTCCCATTACGCGTTAGCGGAGGAAAAGAAAAGAAAAGGAATACCTGGCGGGAGTAACATGCAATTAGCAGTCGTGAATAATAATGATAATAACGAGTTACGGGTTGTGGGAGAGAGAGAGAGAGAGAGGAGAGGATTAATTCAATTTCCATGATCCCTGGAAAAGAAAACTCTCTCTCTCTCTCTCTCTCCGGTTCCTTGCACTCACTCCCAAGCGTGACTTCGGCAAGCAGTAGACTCCTCCTCCTTCCTTCCTTCCTTCGCCTTGCGAAAAGGCTATTTCGAGGTAACTTTTTATGGCACAGTTCACGATCTGCCTTACGCTGCAACATTCATCACCAGTAACTATCAGTACGTAACATATCTTTCATTTTTACTGAGGCTACTGTAGTCTCTTTTTCTTTTCTCTTTACTGAAGTTCTTGCTGATACTTTTGCTGTCTTTTTTTTTTGTTGTTGTTGTTGGTAGTTAAGATGCTTGGAGTGTGGTGAGTGATATGTGTCGATTACCGTAAAGGATGGTCATTGGTGCGTTGAGGCAGTTTGTGGTTGGTACTGAGTGGTATGGATGTGGGCCTGGTGTGGTCGGACGGCTTGAGCTCTCGGTGAGTGTAGTGATAGTCGAGTGTAGTGATGATGATGATGATGTATGGTGTGGAAGCCGGCAGCATATGGTGAGGTGGGTGTCGGTAGTGTGTGAGTTACTGTGGCTGTGTGATGCTTCTTGTGTGTCGACGTACGTGATAGTGGTCGTGTGTGTGTGTGTGTGTGTGTGTGTGTGTTGACGAGCATGCTGAAGAGTATGCTGTACGGGTGACGAGTCCGCGGGCATTATGTAAGGGCATCACGCGACCTACGGTAGGATAATGACACTTAACTGCTATCATAACTATGTTGCGACGCCACTCCCCAACTGGCTGGCAGCCAGATAGCAAACACTCCTCAGTCTGTGGTCAGATAAGGACACAACCTGTCACACGGTCACATAGCTATGTTACATGGTCCTTAAAGTCATCACTGACACATAAGGCTCACGAACAAATGCTATTTCAACATAAGGCTTTTTATTTCCACGTTTAAAAGGGGGTTTATATTCGACACAAAGTCTTCATTTTCCAACGTTTCGACTCTCTGACTACGCTTCGTCTGGCCACGAGTGAAACAGTCGTAATGTCTGCCTTTATCATGGAGATGAGAGAGTCGGCGTTCCACCAGGGGGTTCATTTATCACCGACTGGACCATCCTGAGTGGATCATTTACCACATAACTACGCACAGGACACCAGGGGTGGCGGCGGCAGCAGCAGCAGCACCTGCCGTGGGGCCTATCTCCACTACTCTTCTCCTCCAACAGGCGAAAGCCTCGAGGTTCGCCAAGAATGGATTATCCAACGCCACACATAACAGGATTTCCAGAAAAAATAAAAAAAGAGGCCAGTTGGGTTAATTTGGGTAAAACTGGATTTTGTACAATCGATAACAAGACGTCTGGTTATGCGACTGGTAATAAAGATAACAGGTATACTAATAATGATTAATCTGACGCAAAGTCCGTTTTTCCCTTTGTGGGAGGAAGGTATGGTGGTAGCTGGCGTGGGTGAGGAAGGTGGTGATGAGGCCAAAACCTGTGATTTTAACGACGGGCAGGTTAACGGAGGACCCGTCTGACGAAGGAGGGAAGTCCAGGAGATTTCCAGACGAACGTACACATCGCCTCCTGTAGAGGACTACCACCTAGCCGTGGGGAAAGATTACGAACCCTTCTTCCTTCAGTCACAACCCCTTTCAGGAGGACGATACGACTCCCCGGAGCATTCACGACGGTAGGACCCCCTCGAGCACGAGGAGGGTGCAACCAACCCTGGGGTACCAACGGCCTGACCACATCGTCAAACTGATGGGTCCCTCGCGCGTATTCGTAAACTCAAACACGTTATAAAAGACGTTATACGTCACCCAGCAGAGGGAAAGCCTATTCGTTCCTTATTGTAAGGGGAACACTCGTTTTGCCCCGTCTCTTTACCTCGCATATATGCACCTGGTCTACACTCATTCGTGTAAACAAACAAGCTACTCCCAGCCCGAGCCAGGTGCGTGAGTGTGTGAAATTACTTATCTTTATGCGAGGTGCGTCAGCTCCTAATTATACGTATTTATCACAGGGAGTCTTCACAATTTCTCAAATGATTAAACCAGTCGCTTCTCGCGAAGCCAGACTCTCTGCAGTTTTCTACAGTTCTCTTGTTACGTCTGAAAACTCTTGTCATTCTCCCACTCACGTTCTGGTTTCACGAACTTCGACTTGTGACTCAAAGCGAGCTGTGCGCTCCCTTTCCTGTAGCGGGGTACTGTTGTGCTTACGTACATACCACAGGAACAGCATATGAACTGGGAAGTCATTTTTTCATTCCACCATCACCTCTCTCTCTCTCTCTCTCTCTCTTTCAGGTCTAGTGCCATCATTTGCTTTCTGTTACATCACCTCCTAATGTTACCGTAACATAGTAGACATATTCAACTTCATATTTCCTTTCACGATCACTTAACTCGTATGCAATGAAGAGACCCAATCATCGGGCCCAGTCTAATCCACAGTCTTCGTGGGTAACCTTACACAGCCCGGCAGATAATTTAGCTTCCGTCACAAACCAGCCATTCTCTTCCTTTGGGATATAAACTAAATAGGATTTCTGTTCCTAGGTTCCAAGTTGTAATTTTGGACAGTTATCACGTGCCTTCATCTTCATTTCCTTGCGTTACCAAACCATCTAGTAGTACTGTATGGGGAAGGGAATTTTACACTTGTGGGGGCGTCCCATCCATCCCTTAAGCATTCTATACTGTTGCACAACTATTCAAATTCACGTAAGCTGTCTCTATTAACCATGTCCACAGTGTGAGTGTGTGTGTGTGTGTGTGTGTGTGTGTGTGTGTGTGTGTGTATTACTTTTAGTCAAAATTGCCTCACCAATTACCATAACGTCTACACTGACTTCATTATCTGATCCTTAAGGATCCATCTGTGTGCGTGTGTGTGAAAAGACTGTCATCCTCCCCCTCCTCCTTCTCCTCCTGCAGTTCCTATATGCAAATGACCAGCAAGGCTTTTTCCATTTTGCGTTGCGTTTATATCATTCTATTCTCTCCTCCCCAACTCACTCTATGAGAATCTATTCCAGTGCAAGAATAACGTCACTGATATGCATTTTTCTTGTCCCCAGTGTTCCGCTAAAACAACATTCGGTCAAGCTAGGCAGTTGGCTCTATCTATCTCTCTTGGAGCAGGGCATGGTTCACCTACGAGTATCTGGTTCCGCTTAATGGCCTGCCTTCTGCTTTTAATGAATTCATTTAACCGATGCTCCGGGCCCCGTCTTTTTTTTTCTATCGGGGTTAATCATCCTCCTCTTGGGTCCCAGAAGGGAAACCGTCGCGGCAGTAATCGAATCTCTCTCTCTCGACCACAGCTTCGTCAGTCAGTTCTCCCTCCTCTACTTGTTCCAATACGGGCTTCCTCGTCTTACCATCTGATGCGAGAGGTCTCATTCCTCACCCTTCCCAAGCATGCACAATCGTTATCTTCACTACTGCATATGTTATCAAGCTCTTTCATCAGCTTATGTTGATCTGTAAAGCTTCCCTCCTCGTTTCCTTGGTATGCAAAGCGGCTTGATTTCCTCGCTACTTCCTCAACCAAAAGCTTGAATCGTTCTTTCCAGCTTGCTGAGCTGTGTACCTCCAAAAAGCTTTACTGTTTCTCAAGTTCTTCCATCATGCAAATCTCACCACGACGTTTTGTCTATTCCCTTCCTTCTATTACCCTAAAAGCCCTGACAATAGACCTCCCTCTTGTTCCTCATCTATTCCCTCTCCTCATCTGTTCTGACTTCATCTTGACTACTTCAACTCTCTCCACCACAAACGAACCTTTGCAACTACTACTACTACTACTACTACTACTACTACTACTCATTGGCCACACTTTCAGTATTCATTTTAGTCAAGTCTTAATCATTCGTATCCATCTTATTCTTCTTCCCCTCCTCCTTTGTTACCTAGCTCTCGAGTTCTCGATCATATCTGTCACCTGTTGCGTTGATTACTCGACCACTCGTTCAGCTGAGTGGATTAAAAGTTTCCCAGTGTGGATCTTATCACGGTTCATCCACCCTTTCAAGTGCCTATTTCACTCATAACTTGTCTGTTTCTTTATTTTCTGACAGTTTTAGTATCTAATATATGGAAAGTCTTAAAGGTCTCGACACCACTGGATTCCAATTATTTTTCGTAATAATCATAATAAAGATAATAAGATAACAATAATAATAATAATCATTACTAATGATAATGATAGATAATAATATTAATAATAATAATAATGATAATAATAGCGCCTTCCTTTGGCACTGAGATATCGAGTTGCCATGTTACAGAAAAGGAGATTTCAAATGCCTCCTGAGCACATGATTCGGTATCAAGATTTTATCGACTCTCAATTCCTGTGAGTCATTTATGATATATGACGTATCATATACGATGATATCATACATAATGATCGTCTATAACGGCAGTAAATTCTCTCTGACTCGATTTATAAAAGCTTACCACACAGCTAATCTCTCGAAGGGCGGCTTAACTTATGCAATTGATAAGTACAAATTTGTGCAATATGGGGGGGAGGTATATTACGAGTCTGCAGCCAAAGCTTTAAATGTATATCTATGATAAATTGTTAAATTGTTCTAAACTTTTTTTTTTACACAGTTTGCATTTACAGATTTTATCACAATTAGCTTGTTTTAAGCACCCGTATCTGTTCCTTCAAGGTCAACTACATTTTCTATATTAATCATTATATAATAATTACCCCAGGACCATTTTCTATGAAAGGAGTCCTGGCGTTACCCAGGGCCTCTTTCTAAAATCTGCGTTACTTCCAGTTGCAGGGAAATGTGGACTCCTTTGCACTGAGATTGACGGGACTTTACATACATACACACACACGGGCCTCCGTGGTGAACCGGTTCGCGTTACCAATGGAGAACCACTACGAGTCCAAACACGGTTCAGACCCACTCGGGTTCGAATCCCTTCTCCTTAACCAAGCCTCGACCTCCTCCACCTAACACAAATCCACTTTTATCCACACTCAATACCCTTAAAATATTTGGAGGAAAATGAACTCCAAATGTTTAAAAGTGTGAATATGATTTCTCGTTTTCTTTCGAGTCATCAAACACACAATCGGGCCTTAAATCAACCTATGACTCAATCATTCCGAGTAAAGCACTTGGACGATTTCACGATTCTACTGCAGTAACAATTGTTCATAACCGTATCATTAACATTTAACTATCGTTATCACGTTCGCCTTGTGACTGGCCTGATACTCTCTTTAAGAGTGGCATGCGAGTGATTTAAATAATATCGATATGCGTGTATAGTGAACTGTCCTTTCGGTAATTGCGTAACCTGAAAAACCCCGCGTCTGGCACATCCCCTGTCCCTGATACGCTGGATAAGCGATATATAGATATATATATATATATATATATATATATATATATATATATATATATATATACACACATATATATTACCCTGTGTCCTCTGGCACCAACGTAAAATATTCTTTTATAATCAGATCTACTTCCCTTTCTCCGATCTCTTACGATCAGGAATTCGTCCTGGCCCCCATCACCACGGATGCCAGACAACAATCTCCGGTCCCTATCTCGAAATCTTAGGAGACCGGACTAGCGTTACTGCCAACCAACCAGCGCTGACGAACACACGTGTTCCGCAGACATGGACCACGTACCTCGCTTGCTTGGAGGATAATGTATACACGGGGGGGTTACATCACGCCCCCAGCTGCTCATTGCTTTTCCCGCATCTCAGCCCGGACAACGACTCTCGTACCTCAACCGTACCGGAGGGTGAATAAACTGAAAGGAGATCGACTGATGAGGGGGGGAAAAAAAGAAGAAGAGCCAGTTCTCGATCTCTCTCTGTCTCTCTCTCTCTGTAGGGAGTCTGAACTCCTGTCCAAAGCAGGGTAGATGGGATTTATGATCCTAATGTATAAGTAAGACGACTTTGTTTGGTGTTTACGCAAAAGCCTCACGACAGTACTACGTTTTCCACAGTGAGTGTATATATCCGACCCACTAAACAGCACTATAAAAAATGGGAAATTCTTGGGAAAAAAAAGTAATCCCAATTTCCCCGTGTGGTACTGTAGAGTAAATGTCCCTCTTATCTGAAGGAGGAGTCCATCAAGCAGACACTGACTCTCTTCCCCGACGATGGGGAAAACTGATGATCGTTCTATAATTGCCAGCGCATTTTAATCATCTGTAGGTAAATATTACTCGCACGCCAGAACAGACAATCATCACAGTCCGCTAAATGCCTCTGAGGCGTATTTAAAAGCTTCTGACCAGCGTCTCGACCGATAAGCAAAAAAATGTTGCAGATTTCACTCGCTGTATTGTAACATCATCTACTCTTTAGGTACCCTATTCTGCAATCTGCTCACTGTAATAAGAGTAATATTAATCAACAATGCGTCTGGTTAATCAACACGAGTCTTCCTCTAAACTCTCTGCTGTTCTGCAGTGATTACAAACGAGTAGAGAAAAATCACTGGTAATAAGAGGTTCAATTAGTGTCGTCTGTTATTATCTTTCGAGTGATTTCTAAGCAAGTTCGGCTCGTCTACTCCAGTCCTGCGTCGTCTGCATCAATAAGTAAACACTTTAAGTAGCTGTACGTCTGCAGAGTAACTATTAATGCACTTCCCACAACCTCTGTACTATTAAGTGTTCACTTGTGTTTACTTGCAAATGAAATATGCTTCTCTGAAGCCTAAAATATTCATTGTACTTGCTTTTGTGAGAAATGAAAATAGATGAAGACAGACCAAATTAACAATCACACACACACACACACACACACACACACACACACACACACACACACACACACACGTGCGTACACAACTAAATTAAAAATGAACAAGACTGGAAAAATAAAATTGGAAGCAAATTTTACTTAATCTCTGTAGCGGGCTAGACACCTCGAATTAAATTGTCTAATTGATCACAGAGCGAGCATTGATCACCGCCGCCCTCATCAGCGGTGCCTCGATTAATTCTTGTGCTCGTTTTTCATGAAAATATGATCGCAATTGAGCCGATGGTCAACGTAAAAGTTTTATAAATTTCTTTCAATTTTTTCTTTATGTTAGCTTAAGACGGCACGGGCAACTGAGGCCTTAATCAAGGCCGTGCTATTAACGCTATATATACATTCATTTACCCTAGCCTGAGCCAGGTACCCATATCATCGACCAACCCCTTAGGGGTGGATGAAGAACAGCTGGGGGTTGACTGTGGACCGACTGCCGCCGAAAACCAGGATTCGAACCTATGCCCTCGACCCTAGACGGCCCGTGAATGCGTCACGGTCAGGAACGCTAACCGC
Organism: Panulirus argus; assembly: GCA_038088735.1. Taxonomy (NCBI): domain Eukaryota; kingdom Metazoa; phylum Arthropoda; class Malacostraca; order Decapoda; family Palinuridae; genus Panulirus; species Panulirus argus. The sequence continues at coordinate 496 of JAYMFT010088301.1, read as the reverse complement.
TACACCACGGGAACACGCAAATACATATTGGGTTGCTAAAAATAAAAAGAAAATACGCATGTCAAGAATCAGTGTATATAAATATTACTGACTCGTACGTACATTTGTACTCAAGAATAAATTAATGATATATATACTTTTCCCTAGTGATCAGGAAAATATTGTGAATAAATCTTTTGCCGAGTGGGAGGCTCATACACGTGTTTATCTCTCTCTCACACACACACACACACACACACACACACATGGGGGTGGAGGCACAGTAATATTAAGCAAGGCTAAGAGACGGGGCAACACTCTCTCCACGTAACACACAAATAGTAATCACACACACAAACAAACACACACACACACACACATTTTGATGAATAAAGACAAGCGAGCAGACTTCGGTAACGGTAACCGAACGGGGATGCCTCCAACGGTAAAACAGGCGATGGATCAGATATCAGCGACTTGCATCAACAGACACGAGTGACGTCAAAGTGTATATATA
>JAYMFT010088290.1:0-14095 GCA_038088735.1 Panulirus argus | reverse complement strand
ATTTCAATTAGGGCCCGGCCTTGATGTGGACTTTTGTCCGTGACTGGAGCCTTCAACAAAAAAAAAAAAAAAAAAAATATATATATATATATATATAAAATACTTCCTTTCTGATTGTTTTTCTCCTTTTGTTTGGCGGGAATGTTGGTCCAATATGACCAGATATGTATTGCAATGATCTATCTTATCATGGTCTCTACTTACATGATTGCTTATCATCTTCTAGCTCTTTCCCTTTTTTGTTACGCTCTTTACACTCTTTACTTTTTCATTATTTCATGTCTTTTTCAATATGTCTATCTCAATCGTAGACCTTGAAAATGTTAGTCAAGTCTTTTCTAACATCCAATTCTTTTTACATTTGCTCCTACAAAACTGTGAATGTATTTTTCTGTGACAATCTTTTTTATGTAAGAATAATCAACCGACTATTAAGTATCAATTTATATTAATCTATAAAAAGTTAAAAGTAATATATATATACACCATAGTCACACAATGGACTATTTCACGAGCCGGTGGAGTGTGAGAGCCGAGTTAGGAAACCATCATCCAGTAATCTTTATCCCTTAACTAATTTGCATACTGATATCGACACAATCCAAATCTATGTACTCATTTATCAGTCAGATAGAAAGTAATATTGTCAGTGATGATGTAGTAAGTCTTTTGAAGAAAAAACAGGTGCATGAAGAGCAAATGTAGGAATTGGATGTGCAAAATATCGTATGTTTGGTTATTACATCCTGTTCATCTCAAATGAAGGAATATCTGTATATTACAAAAAGAAAATATAGTGAATAATTCATATAGACTAAATACACAGTAGTCGGGATCATGTACCAGAATAATCCATCGACCTGTGAAACATTAATTATACTTGAGATAATCTAATATTTCCTAAAACATATTACTATGCATAAAATTTGATGTTAATAAGCGTTCGTGATTTGGATTTCAGGAACGATACTATTATTCTATTTCGTTTCATCAAATAAACGAAAACAGGTTACGGGGAGAGTTTGCTTTGTGAATAATCTGTAAGAAACATGTGTAGCGATTTTTATTTCCTGTGACATTTTAGTAAACATATGATGACCATATGATGACCTTATGAAGACCTTATGATGACCTTTTGATGACCTTATGATGCCCTTATGATGACCTATGATGACTCTATGATAACTTTATGATGATTTTATGATGACCTTCTGATGACTTTATGATGGCCTTATGATGACCTTACGATGACCTTATGATGACTTTATGATGACCTCACGATGCCCTTATGATGTCCTTACGATGACCTTATGATGACCTGACGATGACCTTATAATGACCTGATAGTGGCTTTATGATGACCTTATGATGACCTGATGATGACCTTATGATGACCTTATATTAGTCAATATATAATGTGGTACACATTTCCGTTTGTCAGCCCTTCCTGGAGGATCTCCTGACCTGTGCTTCTGTGCGTCTCGCTCTGCTACCAGGGCAGGTCTCGTGGCCCGTCCCTCACTGTCTCACCTCTGCTGCCAGGGCAGGTCTCGTGGCCCGTCCCTCGGTGTGTCTCACCTCTGATGCCAAGGCTGGTCTCGTGGCCAATTCCTCAATGAATAAAGAAAAATTGACAAAGAGGATATATGTGTCAGAAATGGAAACCCCATGTTACAGGAATAGCTAAGTCTGCATCTAAGAAACTGGGTTTCCTGTTTAGATGTCGAAACTTCCTCTCTTCTGAACAGTTGTTCCGTTTATACAAGTGATTGATTCGTCTTTGTATGGAGTACTGCTCTCACATTTGGGGTGGTTCTGGTTCTGTATGCTTACTTGACAGACTTGAGTCGAAAGTGATTCCAGGCTAACTCCCAAACTTGACCCCCTTGCCCTATGCCGTAATATTGGTTCATTTTCCCTCTTCTATAGGTATTACTTTGGTTTCTGCTTCCGAGAGCTAGCTGCTTGCGTGCCCCCACCGTTAGGTGGACCACGCAATACTCGGCAAGCTGCAGCGTCACATGATTATTGTGTAACCATCGGCAACTCAAGAGTGGGTTGTTTTGATACCTTCTTTTCCTGCACGTCGAAGCTTTGGAAGTCTCTATTTTTTTATTTTTTTCCCAATAACTATGACCTAGCACATTTCAAAAGACAGGTCTTTCACTTCCTCCAAATTTCGTAAATGGAGTATGGATGTGAGCGGATGCGGCCTTTCTTCTGTTGCTGGTGTTACCTCGCTAACGTGAGAAACGTAATTAAAGTATGTAGAAAAATTCCTGGTGTAGGCAAGAAAAAACTTTATCTCTGTATTCCTCTATGTGTCGTAGAAGGCGACTAAAGTGTGTGAGAGGGGGGGGGGCAGTGCTGTAAACCCCACCCTCTCTTTATTTATATTTCTAAAATATGGAAAAAAGTAGGAGACAAGTAAGGAGTGCTCCTTGTTCTCTAAGACTCAGGCGGGGGTGTCTAAATTGTGTGGATGTAACCAAGATGAGAAGAAAGTAGACATAGGTGGTATGTTTGAAGAAAGAAGCCTGGATATTCTGGCTCTGAGTGAAACAATGCTCAAGAGTAAAAGACAAGAGTGGTTTGGAAACCTGGGATCGGTGAGAGGACAAGAGTAAAGGAAGTGGTAGCACTAATGCTGAGGCAGGAGTTGTGGGAGTATGTGAAAGAGTGTAAGGAAGTGAGTTCTAGACTTATGTGGGTAAAAATGAAAGCGGATGGGGAGAGATTGGTGATTATCATTGCTTATACATCTGGCCAAGAGAAGAGAGATCATGAGAAGCAAGTAGTTGGGGGTAGCTGAGTGAGAGTGTCAGCAATTTTGATGTAAGAAACCGGGTGTTAGTGATGTGTGGTTTAAATGTGAAGGCGAGTGATGTGTTAGTTGAAGTCATATTTGGGGGGTATGGGGTATTCAGTTGAGTGAATGGAAATGAGACCTTTGGATATGATTATGCTGAGAGGGGCAGCTGGTGGGATGTCTGATCATTACTTTGTGAAGGCGAGAAAGAAGTTTTTTGGAAAAGAGGAAACTTTATGGGTGAGAAAAGAGTAGTCAGTGTTAATTAGTTTGGAAAACAACATTTTGTGAAGAAATACCAGGAGAAATTGAGTGAAGAATAGTAAAAGGTGAAAGTAAACGAAGCTGGGGGAGTGGGTGATGAAAGAGAGTTATGTATGGGAGTAGTGCTGGCATGTACGAGAGATGCATGTGGCAGGCGTAAGGTACGAGGTAAGCAGATTAGAAAGGGTAGTGAGTGGTGGAATGGAAAAGTGAAGTTGCTGCTAAAAGAGCAAAGAGAGGTATAAGGGCTGTAAGGAAGGACTGCAAAAAATTGGAAGAGATATAAGAGACAGCGGCAGGAGGTCAAGAGGAAAGTGCAAGGATAAAAGGAGAGGACCCATGCGAGTTGGGGAGAGTGAATATCAGTAAGCTCCAGGGAGAATAACATGTTTTGGAAAGAGGTTAATAGTATGCGAAAATAAAAGAACAAATGGAAACATCAGTGAAGGGGGCAAATGAGGAAGTGGTAACAGTAGTGATGAAGTGAGGATTTTGAAGGGCCGTTCAACGTGTCTGATGATAGGGTGGCAGAAGTAGGGTGTTTGGGGCTGTTTGGTATGCGAAGTGAGAGAATCATGGAGAGTTGTTTAGTGAGGAGAGAGGGGGTGGTGAAAGCCTTACGTAAGATGAAGTGTGGCGAGGCGGGTGGAGTGGACGGCATTACATTTAAATTTCTAAAGAAAGGGGGGTGACTGCGTTGTTGCTTGGTTAGTTAGGATTTTAATGTATGTATGCGTCATGGTAAAGTGCTTGAGGGCTGGTGGAATACATGTATAGTGCCATTATATAGAAGCAAGGGAGATAAAGGTGAGTTTCAAACTACAAAGCTATAAACTTGTTGAGAGAATTTGGTAAGTTGTATAGGAGAGTAGTTATTGAGATGGTGAAGTCTTGTAATGAGCATCATAATGTGGAGGAACATTGTGGTTTTAGAAGTAGGAGAGGATGTGTAAATCAGGTGTTTGCTCTAAAAAATACTTAACGAAACAGAAGAATCTTTTTGAAGCATCTAAGGATCTATAGAAAGTATATGAAAGGGTTGATGGAGATGGCTTGCGAAAGGTCATTAGGTTATGTGGTGTAAGAGTAAATCTTTTGAAAACAGTGAGAAGTTCTTATCAATGGTGTAAGACATGTGTGCGAGTGGAAAAAGAGGGGAATGAACGGTTCGAGTGAAAGATGTCTACGGCGGGGTATGTGGCATTACTATCGCTGTTAAATTTGTTTATGAATGTGGAGTTGAGGGAGATCAATGAGAAAGTCATGGAGAGATAGATGATTATGCAATCTGTAGAGGATGAGGGGGATTGAGAAATAAATCATTTGTTGTTTTCTGATGATATAGCACTGGTAGTAGTTTCGAGTGAGAAACTGCAGAGGTTGGTGACTGAGTCTGGAAGAGTGAGTGAAAGGAGTGAGTGAGTGAATGTGAAAAGCATGGTTATTAGGTTTAGCAGGGTTGAGGGACAAGTTAGTTTCATTGGGAAGAAGCGAAATGTTTTAGATAACTGGGAGTGGGTATGGCGGCTAATGGTAACATGGAAGCGGAGGATGAGTTCTGGGAGCACTAAAGAATGTGTGAAAAGAGATGTCGCTATGTGGGAGGGCAACAGCGGGTATACTTGAAGGTATAGCAGTCCTAACAATGTTATATGGATGCAAGGTATGAGCATAGTATAGATGAGGATGTGCGGAAAAGGGTGGATGTGTCGGAAATATAATGGAAGGATAAGAGAGAGATTTGGTAATGAAAAGAGTGTGTTTGAGAGAGTTGAAAAGGATGTGCTGAAATGGTTTGGACATATGGAGAGAATGAGTGGTGAGAGGTTAAAAAACAGGTTATATCTGTCAAAAGTGGAGGGAAAAAGGAGAAGGGGTAGACATAATTGGAGATGGAAGGATGATGGAAAGATGAAGTGAAAAAGATATTGAGTAACCAAACCCTGAACATACAGGAGAGCGAAAGGCGTTCAAGGGATAGAGTGAACTGGAAAGATGTGATATACAGGGGTCGACATGCTCTCAATGGATTGAACTAGGGTATGTAATACTTCCGGGGTAACCATGGACAGCTCCGTTGGGCCTGGTTGTAGATAGGAATCTGTGATTTCAGTGCATTAGGTGGTCTTCCTAGTGGTGGGGCCATACAAGCAGCCAGTTCTCGGGAACAAAAGCCAAAGTAATACCTATAGAAGAGGGAAAGTGAACCAACATTGCAGCGTAGGGCAAGGGAGTTAAATTTGGAAGTTAGCGTGGAACAGTTTATAAGTCATATCGCTTTCGACTCAACTCTGTCAATTACGGAAACAGAGCTAGAACTACCCCAGATGTGAAAGCAGTACTCCTTACAAAACGAGTCAGTCCCTTGTAAAAAAAGGACCAGTTGTTCAGAGGAGAAGTTTCGACACCTAAACAGGACACAGTTTCTTAGAGGCAGACTTAGCTGATCCCGCAATGTGGGGTTTCCAAGAAAGATTGGATGTTACAGTATGTTCAATGAGTAAAGAGGTGGAATTCAGAACCGTCAAAGGAGAGAGGAGAGTTGTGAGGGGTTTTCGATAGAGAGACGCGTTGAAATTGGGTCTTGGAGGCATTAAACTTAACAAGATTTTGCGTACCCCGCTGAGATATCCTGTCCAAGTCTGAGTTTATTGTGGAAGCTGTGTCAAGGCAAGATGCAGATCGAGTGGGAGGAGCAGGAGCAAGAGTGAAGGATGTGGATGAATGCAGTGTTGAGTCGTCAGCGTATGAGTGCATTGGATTATTGTGGAGGAGAGGAAATCGTTGAAAAAAAAAAATGTAGGTGACAGGACAGACCATTAAGGGACACCGCTGTTGATGGAGAAAAGGGGGAGGCTGATCCTTCAACAACCACAGAGATAGAGCGGCCAGAGAGGAAGCTAGATATGAAGGAGCAAAATGAGGGAAGGAAGCTAAAAGAGGGAAGCTTAAAGATGAGACCCCGATGCTACACCCTGTCAAAAGCCTTAGATATGTTAAGGGCAACTACACATAACACTCCAAAATCTTTCAGAGATGATGACCAGACATTAATAAGATAGGAAAGAATATTACCAGTGGATCTCGCCTTACGGAAGCCATACTGGTGATTAGAGAAAAGACGGATTTTCGAGGTGTTTAAGGATATGGGTGAGGAGGAGGGATGCAGGGACTTTGGAAATGGTAGATGTCAAGGCAACAGGACGATAGTCAGAGGATTCAGAACGGTCACCCTTCTTAGGGATGGGTTGTATCAAAGCATGTTTCGAAGGTGAAGGAAAAGTTTTGTTTTTTAAACAGAAACGGAACAGGCGAGCAAGCACAAGTGCAAGCTCAGAGGCACACTCTTTCAGTACACGGGAATGGATGCCATCAGGACCATAAGCCCTGCTTGTATGCGGAGAAAGAAAAGCTTTCAGACAGTCCGAAGAGAAATTACGGTAAGAGTCATAGGATTAGTAAGAGGAGCATCAGGGGGTGAAGGAATGTTAGAGACATCCAAGGTGGAGTTAGAGGAGAAACGGGAACCAAAGAGAGTTACTTTGTCAACGGGAGAGACGGCTATAGTACCATCAGGACGGAAAAGTGAAGGATTGGTAGAGCAACAGAAGTTGTTAGAGATGCCCTTAGCTAAAGGCCAGAGAGACCTATCAGTGGATGACGAGGAGACGTTATCGCACTTCCTTTGAATAAAGGAACGCTTCGCCTCACGGATGACGCGCTTGCAGCGATTACGGGCAGGGATAAAAGCTAAATGGGAACCAGAGGTAGGAGAGTTTTATATTCTGAAGACAAAAGAAATGTGAAGTGAAGCTTCCATGACCATCAGCGTGATCGTGCAGCGTGTGTGCTCATCTGCTTGAGTAAAAATTACGCCGTAAAACCTCACAAAGGTCTTGTGTATTCAGGCCAGAGACGGACCAGTACATCATGCTAGCAGTCCACCGTCTCGTTGGGAAGCAATGTGTTAGGTCTCATCGTGGCATCAACCAGCTCAGCTGTTGGTTCATCCAACAGTTTAATTTTGTGCAGGTACACAACCTCTTTCATCGTTTACTTTTTAATAGTTGCATTATCAAACGTGTCTGTGCCTGTCTGACCCTTCCGCTTACAGACGACAAGCAGGGGTAATCTAGAATGCTAAAAATTTGGTTAAGTATAAATCTAAGCAACATACAACATGTATCATCCACCCGAGCACAATACAGTAACTCAACAAGGATCCTAGGAGAGAAAGTCCACCTAGCTGGTTCCCATAAGATCAACCTTCATTTATTGTAAGTATAGATTACACACGACACAAAGGCAAAACCAATATCACACGGATATGAATAAAGATTTATCTTTTTCTTTCTTCTGCAAATCTTCCGTATTTCTGTCTGTACAATAAAGTGTTTAATCGCGTCAAAGATCCTGAACATCAGTACGTCAGTTGAATCGGAATTATATGAATCTAGGACAATATACAGACGAGACCATTAATTTAACCGAGACATGACTGTCATCAAACGCATAATATGCAAAGCGTCTGATCTCCGTCACCATGTTCAAAGCAGGGAACGTTTGTGCCAAATCGTAGTAGACGGTCTATTTCCAATGCGGCGCCAAAATGGTGGAAAGATGACACTAAGAAGTGTTTGTAGACTAAGAGAACAGCACATAAGAAGCTCAAAGAGGCCAATAATCAGCTTGACAGAGCAAATTACGAAAGTCCGCGTGGAGAAACTAAGAGACTGATACCTCAAAGTAAACTTCGGTGTGAAGCGTATAATGCTAAAATAGGAAAAAATAAGGGGGGGGGATATTACGGGCATGTCAGAAGCAAAAGAGTCATTATCCATTCAACTGGTCCATTGATTACTGAAAATGTTAATTTGGTTCATGACTACGAAGACATGGCAAAGAAATTTAGTGATTTTTTTCGCATGTGTATTTCCAATTGAAGATACTGCTCATGTCCCGAATCCAATTCCAATAATAAGAGAGGAAAACATCTTGCAATACATGGATATAAGAGTTGAGGATATGATATTAACACTAAATGGAATGAAAATGAATAAAACAGCAGCCCCTGATAAGGTTTAGCCAAGGACAATGAAAGAGACAACAAATTAGATAATAAGGCCCTTGACCTCCCCCTTTAACAAGTCTCTTACTACGGGAAGAGTTTCAAAGGAATGGAGTCTTACTCATGTAACATTCATTTTCAAAAAGAGGTGATAAATCACTCTCCGGAAATTATTGTCCAATCAACTTAAAGTCTGTGGTCGGTAAACTTATGGAAACCATCATTTGAGATGGAATTGTGAACCATTTAGAGGACCTGTCAGCAGGGTTTTCGACGAAATTGTTCATGTCTAAAAATCTTCATGATTCCTTTCATGATATAATCAACACGTATGATGAAAGTAAAGCAGTTATCATCACTTATCTAGCTTTTCCAAAAGCATTTGATAAAGTTCCACATCAAAGATTACTAACTAAAGTTAAGTCACATGGTATAGATAAAGGTGTACTTCGTTGGCTAGAAAACTGGCTAACTGGCCGCAAACAAAAAGTTGTGATTCGATGTCATTCCTCAGAATGGTTAAACGTAACTAGTGGTGTACCATAAGTACTAGTTGCGCGATCGGTTCCCTCTTTCATATATATTAATGATATTACATAATAATGGGCTGCGCTGTAAGATATCAAGATATCGAAATTCAAAGAAGATACTAAGCTGGAAAATAAATCTTTAACATATTGAACGTCTGCGACTTCAAACGGACATAGGAAAGTTGATGGACTGGGCTCATAAGTGGCAAATGAATTCTAATATCGATAAGTGCAAAGCCTTACGTGTCGGTAGTGAAAATGAAAAGGCAAAGTACAATATGAATTCCGTTGAATTGCAAAAGGTAAAAGACGAAAAAGACTTCGATGTAATTATCTCTGGTGATCTAAGCTAGATAACCAGGGCACGAAAGTAGTTTAAAAGGCGAACAAAATTCTTAGATTTATAGACAGGGCTATCGAATCTAAGTTCAGGGAAATTATTCTTACCCTTTACAAGTCACTCGTGTGTCCCCAGCTTGAATATTGTATTCAGTCTTGGTCATCCTACTTGAGGAAAGACAAATAGAATGAAGAGAGTACAGAGACTAGCTACTAATATGATTCCCGGACTGAGAAACAAATCCTATGACAGCCGACTAAAACAACTGAATCTATTTGTTTTAGAAATGAGAAGATTAAAGGGGTGGTTTGATACAGGCATTCAAAATCATCAAAGGATTAGTCAATCCCGATATAACTACTTACAAAGGGAGGGTAGATTTGACAGATTTCAGTTGAAGTAACGGTTACAAATTCATGGGCAAACATTCTTTACTCGAATGAGGCGAAATGCTTTTCCTTCAACAGGTTTGTTAACGTATGGAACGATTTATCCATTAGAGTGGATGAAAGTAGTACCATAGATACGTTTAAGAATAGAATTGATGAATATTACGCTTCAAATCCGCGACAGACATTAATTGCGCCTTCTTAGCTATATGATAAGTATATACTATTTTTGTGTTTTTAATATGTAGTATTTATTTCTTAGTCTTACCACACTGATCTATGATTTTCATACCTCTTCCAGTATCAAAAACAGCCTGAAAGGGACCCAGTGGTCTGTTGCTGTTTGCATTCCTTTGTATGTGCAACCCTCTTGCTTATTACTTTCAGGGAACCGATAGTGGCAGATGTGAAAAGGAATATTGGTTGAGATATGGAGATGTGTGAGGGTGAGGGGTTTATGATAGGGACTGAATATAAAGAAAAAAAAAGGGACAATCTCCACTTCCACCTATCTCTCCCACATGGTGTTGCCCAGACCACAACCCTCACTACCGCCACTCCCCCCCACATAGTGTTGCCTAGGCCACAACCCTCACCCCCGCCAGCCCTCCCAAATTGTGTTGCCCAAACCAAAACCTTCACTTCCAATAGTCCCTCCCACATGGTGTTGCCCAGGCCAAAACCCTTCCGCCACTCCCTCTCACATGGTGCTGCCCAGTCCACAACCCTCACTTCCGCCAGTCTCTCCCACATGGTGTTGCCGAGGCCACAACCCTCACTCCAGCCACTCCCTTCCATACGGTGTTGCCAAGTTCAAAACGTTCTCTTCCAACAGTCCGTCCCACATGGTGTTGCTCAGGCCACAACCCTTCCACCAGTCCCACCATATGGTGTTGCCCAGTCAATAACCTTCACTTCCAACAGTCCCTCCCACATGGTGTTGCCCAGGCCACAATCCTTCCGCCAGTCCTGCCCACATGGTGTTGCCCAGGCCACAACCCTTCCGCCAGTCTCTCCCACTTGGTGTTGCTCAGGCCACAACCCTTCCGCCACTCCATCCCACATGGAGTTGCTCAGGCCAAATCCCTCACTTGCACCAGTCCCACCACATGGTGTTGCCCAGTCCATAACCTTCACTTCCACTAGCCCCTTCCACATGGTGTTGCCCGGGCCGTAACCCTTCCACCAGTCCCTTCCACATGGTGTTGCCCAGTCCACAACCCTTCCGCCAATCCCTTCCACATGGCGATGCTCATGCCACAACCCTTCCGCCAGTCCCTCCCACACGGTGTTGCTCAGGCCACAACCCTCACTTCCGCCAGTCCCTTTCACATGGTGATGCTCAGGCCACAACCCTTCCCCCAGTCCCTTCCCCATGGTGCTGCCCAGTTCACAACCCTCACTTCCACCAGTCCCTCCTACATGGTGCTGCTCAACTCACTACCCTTCTGCCGGTCCCTCCCTCATGGTGTTGCTCAGGCCAAAACCCTTCCCCCAGTCCCCTACATGGTGTTGCCTAGTCTACAACCTTCGCTTCCAATAGTCTCTCCCACATGGTGTTGCTCAGGCCACAACCCTTCCGCCAGTCTCTCCCATATAGTGTTGCCCAGTCCACGACCTTCACTTCAACCTGTCCCTCCCTCACGGTGTTGCCCAGGTCATAACTCTCACTTCTACTAGTCCCCCCAAATAGCGCTGCACAATTCACAACCCTCACTTCCACAAGTCCCTCTCACTTGGTGTTGCCCAGTCCACAATCTTTCCACCAGTCCCTCCCACATGGTGTTGCTCAGGTCACAGCCCTTCTAACAGCCCCTCCCACATGGTGTTGCCCAGGCCACAACCCTTGCGCCAGTCCCTCCCACATGGTGTTGCCAAGGCCTCATCCTTCACTTCCAATAGTCCCTCCCACATGATGTTGCTAAGGCCATAACCCTTCCCCCAGTCCCTCCAATATGGTTTTGCCCAGTCCGCAACCTTCATTTCCACCAGTCCCCAACATGGTGCTGCCCAATTCACAACCCTTCCGCCAGTCCCTCTCTCATGGTGTTGCTCAGGCCACAACCCTTCCCCCAGTCCCCCACATGGTGTTGCCCAGGCCACAACCCTTACTTCGACCACTCCCTCCCACAAGGTGTTGCCCAACCCACAACACTTCCGCCAGTCTCTCCAACATGGTGTTGTCCAGGTCACAGTCTTCACTTCCATCAGTCCTCCCCCCCCTCCCACATGGTGTTGCCCAGTCCACAACCTTCATTTCTACTAGTCCCCCAACATGGTGCTGCCCAGTTCACAACCCTTCCGCCAGTCCCTCCCTCATGGTGTTGCTCAGGCCACAACCCTTCCCCCAGTCCCCCACATGGTGTTGCCTAGGCCATAAAGCTCACTTCCGCCAGTCTCTCCCACATGGTGTTGCTCAGGCCACAACCCTTCCACCAGTCCCTCCCACATGGTGTTGCCCAGGCCACAACCCTTATTTCCACCAGTTCCTCCCACATAGTGTTGCCCAGCCCACAACATTTCCGCCAGTCTCTCCCACATGATGTTTCCCAGTCCACAACCTTCACTTCCGCCAGTCCCTCCCACATGGCGCTTCCCAGGCAACGGATCGACAATATTAATATCTGTAAATCCATATCCAGTGTGGTCGTCCGTGTGTGCTCCAACCCTCCATATATTTCCATTAGTGAGAGCGTTGCCGACCGTAATATATGGCGGGCGATCAGTCTCTCCGCAAGGGTGGAGGTGCACTGTGCTGGGGTATGAGGTACAGTACGGAGGGTTAGTAAGGGGGTCTTCTCTGCATTGTTTCCTCATTCACCTGTGCACGGGAAGTATTTCTCAGTAAGTCCTTCTTTCTCTGGCTACATCATCATCTTTATTTCTCCTTCCAAAAATACAGTTTTAAAATACATTAACTGAAAACATTAACATGAGAGAAGATTATCAACGTAACTGAATTAGACAGTGAGATCAAGCTCCTCTGAATGATGTCTGATTGAACAGTCATGGGTTTATCTACTTGTTTTCTTACTCTAAAAGAAAACTCATTATGGTTACTTGCATCAGTGTTGTCCAAACTTTTTTGCCTATTGTACCCCTTGTTACCTTCTTCCACCATTAAGTACCTCCGTGACTGATTAAACTCAATATTTGGAAGGAAATGCATTATATTAAAAGTTCACCTAATATGAGAGCTGGACAATGATCCATTATTCAGTATACTAAAGGAAAGTGACTAACGAAAGAACATAAAAATGCTTGAAAATTACTTACAACTCAATATGAAATGTGATGTTCTTTGATGATTTTTGCCATTCTGTGCGGTAGAGAGGCTACTGCAGTGATCTGGATTTCTTCCAGGTTTACATTTAGGTTGTTTCTCTGTTTTGACTTGATAACGCTCATTGCAGAGAAAGATGCTTCACAAAGGTAGGCAGACCCAAAGGGCAGAAGGTTTCCCAAAGCCTTCTTTCCTAGGTCAGGGTGCTCCTTCCTTACACAGCTTCAAAACCGTGTGAGGATTGAGCTTTCAGATATCAGTTTGAGGCCACGGTCTAAACACGCTTCTAACAATGCTTCCTGAAGGCAAACAGGCAGCTTCTTCATATTATTTTCAGATAGGAAGAATAATTTTCTAACCCAACCCAGCTGCACAGATCTCTCATATATGTCAGGAAAGTGAGATGTAAAAGTAGAGAGAAGGTTGTTCAAACATTCCGCAATAACTGGTTTCACAGTCTCTCTCTCATCATTGTTACTGGAAAAATAAGCATCTGACAGAGGAAAACACGTAAAATCTCCTCCTGAGCATATATATCCTTCCACAACTCTATTTTTTGTTGAAAACCACCAACTTTAACATAAAAGTTGAGAATGTTTGTATCATTGCCCTTCAGAGACAAATTTAACTTATTCAGTTTGATAAATATGCTTGCAAGATATGCCAGTAGTGCAAGCCAAGAGGTGTTTTCAAAAAATGTGGCATGTTCTGACAAAAAGGAGTCTACCCCATCTTGCAACTCGAACAACTTGTATGCAGTTATAGCTCTGTGTGCTCAGACCCTATGCTTTCGCACAGTCTGTGAAGCAGGCGAGCATTAAGTGGGATGCTAATGATTATCTGTGAAAGATGCAATGGGTCCACTCCACATCAGGATTTTCCTTCTTAATCCATGCAACGAGTCCCTTCTCTTTCCCGGTCATGGATGCAGCAGCGTCTGTACAGACGCTAATGCAAGATTTCCAACTAAGTCCTTGTTCAGAGAAGAATTAATAAGTGACATTGAAAATGACTTTCCCAGTTGTGAGTTCTAATTTTTTGCAAGAAAGTACATTTTCATATATATCATCTCCATAAATATATCTCACACATGAGACATATTGAGCCTGTCCACTGACGTCAGTTGATTCGTCAAGTTGAAGTGAAAAAGACTAGCTTGTTTTCAGCTTATTCACAACTTGATGAATGATATCTGTACTCATATCATTTACCCTTCGAGAAAAAGTTTGGTGTGACACAGGAACAGCCTTTAGTTGGTCAGCTGCCCTTTTATCTAGCATTTTTTTAGCCATCACAACTGCAGCAGGCAATATCAGTTCTTCAGCTATATTAAATGGCTTTTTAGCTTCAACAATTAATAAAGATACAGCTACGGATGCTTCCAGAGCTTTGCTTGAAGTTGTGAAGGCTTT
>JAYMFT010088280.1:0-14095 GCA_038088735.1 Panulirus argus | reverse complement strand
TAAAGTGGTTTAAGCTCTGATGTAATGAAGGTGTAAGCATTTCTGAGGAGATGCTTAGCTGTGACAAAGTTTGTGGATGAATTTGCATAGTTAGAGGGAGCAGAAAACTTAGCCCCACAATAAGTGTATAAAGCCGACGAATCTGCCCTGTACTGGTGTTGTATGCTATGAAAAACCCTTGCCCAAGAATTGAGGAGTCTCCATCTAGTAGGGATTCCAAAGATATGGTGACAATTCTTGGCTGCAGCAATGCTGCAGAAACACATGAAACCAAGCTGATGGTAATTGGTAAGAGTGTTCACCTGAGGGCCTTTAAAGGAATGAAAATTCTTCCACTTATCTACCGTGGTATGAAAAAAGGGTAGATGACAACTAAACTTTTTCTTGAATGGTTTGAAAATTACTTCATGTGTGAAGCTAGAGCACACTTTAAAGGAGCATCCAGACCCTAGGGCAGTGCCCGGCGGGTGCAAGGATTAAGTCCATCATCAGACACTTTGTGGCAACTTTGACGGTCAAATCAGCAGACTGCCCTTGCCCATAGATGAGCGAAATCAGACCGCCTGGTGGTTTGACGCAGGGTCTGGAGCAACGGCGCTGCCAGCCACAAAAAGTTACCATTCTTTACACCATATAGTTTTCTGCACTGTTCTTTTTTCTTATGCACACAGCAAACAGTATGCTACACAGCACTAATTTTTTCCTTTCAACTTTGCTGCACATGGTGATACTGCACTAGTGGCCTGCCAACCACCTACTGGCTACTGTACGACTTGACTGCCCAAACAACTCAACAGTGTGGACAAAAACAAAGGCATGCCCGACAGACTTTGCCCGGTGAAGGAACAGCCCGCTGGGAACTGGCCGACAGTGTGGACGTGGCTCAACTCTGTTGGCCTCAATCCAAAGTGTAAAATATTTTTGATTTTATATAATTGTTCAGCACATCCCAAAGCAGAACCTTGTTTGGAAGCATAATTGGTTATATTATTTCATGCTTTAAGCTCTGTTCTACCTTTGATAATACTGCAATATGTATGTGGAATGAGCTGGCAAGACTAGGGGTTGGGCATATTTACATAGGGGTTCCCTTATGGGTCAATGTCTGTTTTCTCGCATTTTCTGAGGTTCAGCAGTGGTCAGGTCCCAAGGCTGATGGATTACAGAGGTTCAACCTGTACTATGGTACTCTCACGTCACTAGTAGATAGACTATAAAGCTTACTGTGTCACCAGTTCACTATTCTTTACTAAGCACAGGCATACATACAACTGGTATTGGCATAACTAAGTGTTTTTAACCCAACTCCCTCCATTTGACTATGGCTATCCATTAGACAGGGTTTCTAAGAGCAAATGGCATTGCTGAATGTCAACTTCCATTGTAAATCTACTTGAAGTCCTATAACCATACCTTAGTTCTTGGTGGAGCATCCTTTACCATTAAGAAGTCATGCAACTTTTCGTTCTTTCCTAATACAGGATGTGACAGGAGCAATTCAAGGTACCTGCAGAGCAGTAATGATTTTAGAACACAAGTCAGTTTAAGTAAAAACTAAAATTTGATGAAAAGAGTAAGCTCAAAAATATTTGGTACAAAATTATACTTTGGAACCTGTTAATGATGAATTCATACATGCTGCACACAAAGAACTGGGTTCTGAAGCTTAAAAACAAATTATCCCAAGTTATTCTTTATGAATTGTTTAACCTGATGATACAACTATGTCATGCAAAAAAAAAAGTCATTGACACTGTAATACCTGTCATCAAGAGGGAAAAAAATTCTATCTTACAAAATCAAATGCATTAAATTTCATTATAAAAAAATAAAAGCAATAATATAGTACAATGAGAGTACTTGGAAAGGTGATAAAACATCAGTAACTATCATGTTAGTAAACTTCTACTGAAGTAAGTTACAAGATGGAAGAGGGGAAAGAGATCATGGGTGTGTTAAGGAGCATGGGAAAGAAAAGGTCAGTGTCCACACTGTACATTAATCCCAACTACTATGTGGATGTGAGTCTTAGGCCTTAAAAGCAAAAACAAGTCTGAAGTTGGATGTCCTGGATATCAAATGCTTGAAGGCAATATATAACATGAAGTTGGTTGATCATGTTAGAAATGACAATGTCAAAGAGTGAGAGGCGTGGTAGTAAATGCAGTCTATAAGAGAAGTCTGCACAAGCAGTCCTAAAATGGTTTGGACATATGAAGAGGTAAGTGAAAAGAGACTGACAAAGAAGACTTGTGTCAACAGCAAAGGATACAAGGGGAAAGGAGAAGACTGAAAGATGAAAGGACAGAGTGAGGGAGGCTTGGGGTATCAGCGACTGAACATTCAGGAGGGCAATAGTCATGCAATGGATGGAATGATTTGGTGTGATGGGATATTTGGGAGGCTTTGTGTTGTCAACAAGATGATCTTGGGGATACAAAGTGATCAGGATAAACCATGGAGTAGCCTATGAGACTTGGCTGTTTATGGTAGTCTCTAGTTTCAGTTTATTATACACAACAGCAAATGGGGCCATTGTCCTTTTGGTCCTGATACTACCTTGCTGGAATGGGTAAGACAAAAGCAAAAGTACTTGCAATAGGTGCTAAATGGTCTAAGATGACAGAAAGAGAAGCAAAATTGCTATAGGGTGTGTGGACAATGTGTATGATTAAAGAAATTGTGACAAATACTTAGAGAAAGCATGTGAATTATATGTGGCATTTGAGAATATTAAGAAAGTATGTGACAGGATTGACAAAGGGGTATTGTAAAAAGTAACATGTATATGTGGGTGAATGGAAAGTTAATCAATACTTTACAAAAATAGGAAGTTAATAAATACTTTACAGAGTTCTTACCAGAAAAGTAATGCATAAGTCTGGCTAAAAGAGGGAGGGGCATAAGTGTTTCTCATTGATGATGGCTCTGTATCAAGGATGTGAGATGTCACTATGGCTGTTTAATCCCGTCATTGCACATTCTCTCTTAAAATCTTGTTGCCCCATGCAAAAAGGAAAGTAAATAAAATCCCATAGTTATTTTATTTTCCCTTGGAAAATATCACGTATTATTGAAAAAATATATAAAAAAGTATGCATTCCTCTATAGTGACATGGGAGGGTCTTTGAGGGTGTATTTTGTGTCCTTGATGGCAGTTTGGATCCTCCTTATTTACATATGAGGATTAGAGGGTTTTACTTGGTATATTTCATTCTATATTCATCCAAAAATATTACATATTTTATGGTTTCATACTAGATGAAATTTTACATATCCCAAACATACCATCTAAATAATATTTACATATTGTATTATCTTTTACATGTTATACACACTATATATATATTTTTGGACATTCATACACAAAGAATATAAATTACAAGAATAAATGAAAAATCAACCTTCTTTCTTCAAATATATTAACAAAAATATAAGAGAAATTGTTTCTTTTACTATAAAATGACTATCATAGTTGATGCACAAACCTAGCTCCATACTATGATGACACAGGTACACCTTAAATTTACAAGGTTTCTATGGTGCATGGAATTTATTCTGGTAGTGTTCTACAGTTGCTTGTGATATCTATGGATAAGATGTAGAGTTATATTTCAGCTGGGAACTTAAATCAAGATACAAAGGTCTAAAGCTACAAATTTGGCATGTTCCGTGTAATACCATGACAGTGGCATGGTACAATGAAAGGGCTAATCTATTTATGGATAAGGTGGCTTAGTCTCACCTTAAGCCATTTTTCACCCAAGCCTCTTTTACAAGCTCACTCATTTTCACCACCCTCTTCCCACCCGTGTCATTTTCTCTTTCCCTAAAGCCACTACAAACTTTCACACTCACCTCCACCAGGAAGGAATCAGACTTCCCAACAGCTGCCCCCTTTCAGCACATTCACATCCAACAGTCTCTCCTTTGCATACCCATCAATTAGTACATAATTCACTAACGCCAGATGACCTCAAGCATGCTCACTCATTTATATTTACGTATGCACCCTTTTTCATATCAGCAGACAAGTCAATAAAGTTGTTCACCATTTTCTTATTCAATGAGTGACCCATTTCCCGTGATTATTCCCTCAACTGCCACATCATCCAGTCTTGCACTCAAATCTCCCACCACCAATACTCAATTCCTCACATCAGAATTGTTAAGGATCTCACTCAGCTCTCCCCAAAAAACAATCCTTTTTTTCCCACTCCTCTCACTACTAAGTGCTTATGCAATGACAACCTCATACTTTACTTTCATTCACAGAAACACCAGCCTGGATCTCACTTTTAACACTCTTTAGTGCATTCTGACAAGTCCTCCTTCAGCAGGTGTACCACCTGCTTCTTTGTTCTTGTCCTTACTCAAACCCCAGACTTTAACCCTAACACATTCCTAATTCATTCCTTCCTCTTCCCCTTGAGCTTAATTTCAATAAGAGCCAGAACATTAAGGTTCTTCTCTCCAAACATACTACCTATCTCTCCCTCCTTCTCATCTTGATCACATCTATACACATTCAAATGCTCCAACCTTGGCCTATGAGGAACAATTCTTGCTTAGCTCCTTCTGTTCCCACCTCTGGAAAGCAACAAAATAAGAAAAGGGGAATGTTTCCACCCCCTGCTCTTACCCCCATTAGGCATATTTTAGGATGCACAGGACACATGTGAAGTACTCTTCCTCCCATATCCCAAGGTAAAGAATTTGATTATCTTCAGTTTTCTATCCACCAAGGTTGTTTTGATCTCCATCCACACTCACCAAGATCATAGAAAATGGGGACAGAGCAGATAAAGGCATGATTTTTTTCCAGTGGTCTTAAAGTGAAGTGTTTTTTGTACAGTTCACAAAAACAATGCAATGGTGAGTTTTTACATTTAAAGTGTGATTTTTGTTCAACCTGTGCTCCATAAATCTTAAATATTGTGGTTTGGTCAACAATACGAACATGAAACCTATAACAGGAATTGACATCAAACTGATGACATTGATGTTCCACTGGGAGCATGACCACATTTTTATGCAGAATGACATAATGATGACAATCCTCTCATCACCCAAAGCACTTACATAGATGAACTGATGATGAGTACATTATCAAGGCCTTTGAAATTAAATAAAACAAATATTCATCAAAACTCTTTCCACAGTTTAAGTGATGTGCAAGATGTTTCTCATTCTCTTTGTCAATAGTGTGTGTATGTTTAACGAACTATTTATACTGTACAGGGAGGAAGCTTTACATATGTGGGGCCACATCTCTTGAAAGTTCTCTATCATACAACTTTCTTATATATCTGTATGACGTCTGCATTAACCACACCTCCAGTCATTCTGTTCCAGTCATCCATCACTCTTATACTTTACTAGCACTTCCTCATGTCTTTATAGCAAGTTTCTTGCTCAATTTCATGTTATATCCTCTAGCTAAGCCTACATCTCTTGAAGAACTGTTCTCTGTCCATGTTGTTAATCTATCTAAAAACTGAAAGGTTGTTATCAGGTCATCCCTCACTCTTCTCTCTTTTAAGGTGGGCAATATAAAACCTCTAGCCTTTCCCTATTACTCATCTCTATCAATTCTGATACCATCTTTGATGCTCTCCTCTGGATCTTCCCTATTAGCTCTTTGTCCTTCTTTATATGTAGTGACCAAACTTTAGAAGCATATTCTAGTTTTAGCCTTTTACTGATGCAAAGAGCTTGCTGAATAAACTTGAATGCTATTTCAATACTTGCAGGCAGACAGCTGGTCTCATTTACTCTTCTCTTAAAGCAAGAATCAGATGACAGGTAAAGGAAAATGTCAACTCACAAGTTTTTCTCATAAACAAACTTTAAAAGGTTGTTTTCTACAAGATGAAAATTACAATGAGACTTTCTTTCATTATTTTACATTTACTAGGGTTAAACTTCATCAACCATGCATCAAACCAACTTTGGAGTTTGTCAAGGTCCTTTGTAAGGTGAAGCAATTCTCCATGCTTTTCACTTCCTTCACTTGCAAACATATTCAGGTAGGATTCCATACCTTCAGGCAAGTCATTTACACAGATCAAGAAGAGTAATGATCCCAGAACAGAACTATGAGGTACTCTGCTGGTGACCTAGACCCATTTGGAGAAGGTTACTCAGTAAGGTGTCCTTGGATCACTATCACTCAGATAATCTTACATCCATCAAAGGAGTTTCCCACTTATTCCTGCCTGACAATCCATCTCTTTATTCAGTCTCCTATGTAGAAAAGAATCAAATATTTTCTGGTACTCCAGATACAAACAGTTCACCCAGCCCTCCCTTTTGTCCAAGACAGAGTTCACTCCCTTGTAGAAATCTATGATGTTATTATGCATGACCTCCTTTCACTAAAACCATGCTGTCTCTCACTTCAGTAATTTTTCCACAGTAGAAAATCATCCACTTGCTTTCTAATTTTCTTTTCCAGAACCTTGCATACTACATTCATTAGTAGTAGCTTGGAAGCTGGCCAAGGTTCATCCTGCAATATTCATTGTCCTCTGCCAAGTACAATGAATACATCGTCATCTCTTTCCTTGGCACTCTGTGTCCAGAAAGCCATACAAAGTTGGATAAAATGTTAATTTAAGATACGAATGGAATTAAGCTTATTGAAACACTATATTAGTGTCTGCTTGATGCTCTGACTGAACAAACAAAATGAATAAGACAGCATGTGTGACATGTCAGCAGGTCAAGAGTGAAGGGCTGAAGTATCCCTTAAATGCTCCAGGAGCTGGAGATAAATCCGAACCATATTAGTCTTTCCTGAAGAGTGTCAGTGCATTTAAAAAACTGAGAAGACTGCCAGTAATATTATGTTTTGAAGAGAACATTTCTCCTGAAGACTTCATCAGACACCAGATCTAGTAGAACAAATCCTCCCATGTGAAATTCATCAAATTCATCACAAACTAGAAACAGCAGAGAGAAAGAGATAATGCATAGGATGAGATGACATAGAGATCACTGGTCCAACAAAAAAAATCTGTATTTCATTATAAAGGAGGATGGACACCCCCATGTGTTTAAAAAATTAGATGTAGATGACAATGTGAGGTGCATGCCTACTGATCTACAGACTACAAAACTTTTAGCAAGGATTCCAGGTAGGTATTCTGTTGCACTGGATGGAAAATATCTCCTGACTTCCCTTGCTGTGCTAAGTAATTGCCATTACCTGCTAATGAGACAAATTCTAGGATCCTCTGAAGCTCACACTGAGAAGCAGGTCCAGGCAAGAGCTATAATAGAGCTCATCATTCACAAGGGACAGGTCCTTGAATATTTCCCTTAAGCCCAAGAACAATGTGATGGAAAGAATGTGTTTCTTGTGTTCCAACAGGAATACATCAAATGTTGAAGCAGGCCTTGAAGTGTGACTATGGGAGTGGTGTTGTCGTTCTTGCAAAGGTTACCAAAATAGTTCATGAAGGTATCTTCCTGCTAGATTGGTTCCACTTTGAATCCTTATTTTCTTCTTAATATCAACAAAATTCTGTACCCATTTCTCTGAAGATGCTTGTGTCTGTACTACTGAATGGACCTGATCTGTAGCAACAAGATTCAACAGCATATGACTTGGGTCTCACTGTCAGTCACAACTGAATGTTGAAGCTTGAGAATTAGTTGGCAGCTGCTGTCAATCAACATACTCAGAAAGGTGTTGTGCGTCCTTCTCAGCACTGGACAGCCTAACAACCCTTCAAACAGTACAGGCAAGGGTTCCTTCCACAGCAAAGGCATTAGCCTGCTTCAGTCACCCAGCATGGCACATTCATCAGCCTATGTCAGTGACCCACTAAGTCAATTAAGAGCAATGCTGGGTTGCATCAACAGTGCCTTTTGAATGCATAGAGAAGAGTTATTCTTTGAATGACAACTTTATTACAATGCAGGCTCTTGCTCTCAAGTATGCTACAGTTGTTGTGCTAAAACCTGTTAATGCAATGAAGGCAATGGAAGGAGACCTAAAACGACTTAAAAAGAAGGAAAAGCACTGGTTGGATCAGCCATGGAAAAAAATGTATGTTTCTTATGTTCTTTTGCACATTAAATCCAAATATGTTTTCAGAATCCCTTTATCACCTATAGTTTTTTGTTCCAGCATACTTGAATATCATTGCATTCAGTATATAAGCACCAGTGCTCTACAGAACATCTGAAACAAAAAGTTTAACAAACAAAGCTATTTTCATTGTTTGTGAAGTGCAATAGCTTCTTTATGAAAGCACAAGCTTAGATTTAAATTTGTCTAAGAAGCAAGCCAAATTTTTGGGTTCCAGGTTAAAGGGTTGGAATCTTCTCCAAAATGAAACTAGTCTTTATTATGATCGTCATGTCATTTTCAAAGTATCTTTCTCTCTTGAAAATGGTCTGATGTTTTGCAATGATGTTCACTCTGTTATGGAAGCACTTGGCCACGAATATAACACAGATAAGAGGTGTTTGTTTATTGACTTATCAAAAGTAAACTTGAAAGCAGTTCTACTCCACTATGGAAATAAGTCCCCCTCTATTTCTCTGGCTCATGCAGCTAACTTGAAGGAATCATATGGTAACATGAAGCTTCTTTTGGAAAAAATTAAGCATGGGGACTTTAATTGGAATGTATGTGGGAACCTAAAGGTTGTGGTACTTTTACTCGGAATGCAACTTGGTTACACAAAGTTCTGTTGTTCCTTCCGTGAGTGGGACAGCTGGGATAAGGAAAATCATTATGCAAAGAAAGTGTGGCCAAAACAAACATCACTGACCCCATGGAAGAAGAATGTCATCAATCCTCCTCTTGTTGATTCTGAGAAACTTTATCTGCCTCCTTTGCTCACTAAGCTTGGGTTGATGAAGAACTTTGTCAAAGGTGTGCATAAAACTGGCCATGGATTCACATATTTGAGGCATAAAGTTCCCAGAATCAGTGATGAATAAATTAAGGAGGGTATCTTTGAAGGACCACAGATCAGGGAACTGCTTTGAGAAGAAACATTCAATGAAGAGCTAAATGAAGTTGAAAAAACTGCATGGTTGTCATTTAAGAGAGTTTGCAAAGATATTTTGAGGAATCACAGATCAGAAACCTACTGTGATATTGTAAAAGATCTATTGACTTCACAAAAAGCTCTGAGGTGCAATATGAGTTTAAAAATCCACTTTTTGGACTCGCACTTAGACTTTTTCCCAGAAAATCTTGGGGCAGTCAGTGATGAGCATGGCAAAAGACTTCACCAGGACTTTTTGACATGGAAAAGCGGTACCAAGGAAAGTGGAGCCCCTCTATGTTGGCAGATTACTGCTGGACACTAAAAAGGGATGTTCCTGAGGCCAAATATAGCCAAAAATCATACACTTCTACATTTTAGTGTTAAGTTTTAAGTGTAATATTAGACTTATCTACGAATGAGTAATATACACTTATTGTAAAATTTAATTGCTTTGTCACTTAAAAACCATGTCCGATAGGAAAATTCTAAAAACAGATTCAAATTCAGCGTAAAAAGCACTATAAGGTCCATCTATTTCAGCTTGTGGGGCAAAAAAAATTTTCAATTTTCTATAAGGTCCATCTATTTTAGCTTGTGGGGCAAAAAAAAAATTTCAATTTTCTATAAGGTCCATCTATTTTAGCTTGTGGGGCAAAAAAAATTTTCAATTTTGCTGACCAGTGTTATAGGTGACTTTTGGCACAGGGAGAACTTCACCTATTTTCACATTAGTTCCATCTCCCAGACTGTTAGACAAATCTATGGCCTCACTTTCAGCACAGGGATGAGCTTCCTTTACTTTCATATCAATTCCATTTCCCAGATTCTCTGAGACAAATTTATGGCCTTAACCAACTTCCACAGTTTCACAGGCTGTGATACTGTGTCAGCTTTCAATGAAAAGAAGAAAAAGTCAGCATGGGAGACTTGGAGGCCCCATCCTGAAGTCATAGAGGATTTCAATTTCATGATGGAGAATCCATACACTCAGTTAGATGATGGTGACAAGCTCTTTAAACTACAGGAGAAAATCATGAAGTCATCCTGTATGAAAAAAACAGCCATGTGAACACAGCATATCAAGTATGAAAAGAGATGTTTGCCTGAAAAACAATGTAAGAAAAACAGTTGTCAAACCCAAGAAGCTCTGTTGGATAACTCAAAAGTGTGTTGCTTATCAATCAGTTAACTGGGCCACCTGTGAACTAGCCAAACAACAAACACAGTTTTCAAAGGGATGGGGCTGGACAATGGACAAGGACAGTCAATCCTGTGCGGTACTCCCTCCACAGCCTGTAAGGGGCTGGTCAAATGCACCTGCAAGAGTGCAAAGGGCTGTGATATCAAATGTGCAAGCAAGATGATGACAGGAGATGCACTGACCTTTGTACAGACAATTGTGACAGACATAAAAGAGCTGAACATAATCACTGTGTAAAACATTTTGTGCATTTTTGGTGTTTGCTGACATCCTGCATACATGACCAGGTACTGGTATCTTCCTGAGTCTTTTTTACTTTATTTCAAACCTGAATATACTTAAAGAAAATATAGATAAAGAAGCATCTAATACAGGTTGAACATCCCTAAACTGAAAATCCAAAATGTTCCAAAATCCAAAACTTTTTGAGCAGTGACATGATGTTACAAGTGGAAAATTCCACACCTGACCTCACTTGCTTATGCAGGGCTCTGTCTAGAGCTGCCAATTTAGCACTTTAGGTGCTAGATCTACCTCTTCTTTTAGAAATCTAGCACCTAAATTTCATATCTAGTGCCTTGGTGCATTTTATGACACCATTCTTTGTATTTAGCACCAAACTTAGTGTTATTTCAATATATGAGGAAATTCAAACATTAATCAAAATATGTTAATGTGATTCAGGGAAGTTTAATGAAAACCTACTAAAATAACAAGGAAAACAAAACAAATATTGCATGCAATTCATTTTCATCAAAATGACCTGTTCAAAAAATTTTTGAACAGGTTCAGTTGGGTGTACTCCGCAGGTTCCCCTCCTCAAGTATCTTTAGTCATATGAATATTGTGAAGTCAAAGCTTTGAAACAGACTGAGCATCAAAAGCTTAAATGCAATACTAAAAATCAAGTATGGACGACTAAGAAGAAATGGAAACTGCTGTTATGATTATAAACTGCCAACGGAAGTACTGAAAACACTGGGTCATTGAAAGTATACAAGTAATCGCAACTGCAACCAGGACCCTCATACAGACCACCACAACCCCAGGACACCGAGGATGAAGATATTGTGGATTGGGAATTAGCAGATCTGGAATGATGGTGAGTGTTTTAATGTTAAAGCAGTCAGTCGTACCTGTTATTAATAATTTGGCATGTCAAAGAGCAGAAATAATTTGAAGAGCATTTTTTGCTGTTATTTTAATAAGTTAAATGCTCTTTTAGCACTTTTTGGGAGTGAATCTAATGTTATCTGAAATTTTGAGTTGGCAATTGCTGCCCAGTTGGCACCAATTTGTCACAAACCATCGTCACCATCAGACCTACGTGCATTACTCACTGTCCATATGGGTAGCTCAGGTTGTGGCACCTTAGCTTTCTGATGATTCAATGTTACACAAACTTGATTTCACGCATAATATTATCAAAAATATTGTATAAATTACCTTCAGGCTATGTGTATGAAGTGTATATGAAACATAAATGGATTTTGTGTTTAGACTTGGGTCCCATAACCAACATATGTCATTATGTATACGAAAATATTGCAAAATCTGAAAAAATCCAAAATTCAAAACACTTCTGGTCCAAGGCATTTTGGAGAAGGGATACTCAACCTGTACATAAAGATTAGGTATTTGTTACCTCTACACATAGGACTGGTACAATTGTTGATCAGATAAATTTTGCATCACAAAAATCTACAAAAATAAGCAACTGTGTTTGCTTTGCTGAATATCGCAAAAACTTGAAAGTGTCACCTGACAGCCTTAAGAAAACAAATTTGATTGCTCCTAGCAATTATTTTTAGAAGCTTGAAAAGTGCCCCATAAAATGCAAAGCTTTTATCCAGAATGTTCCCTTCATTTTGGAAGGCTGCCTGGCTACTCTTGTTGTTCCTCTTCATCATCCATTTAAACTCTTCCTGTTAACCAGTGACTAAACAACAGTTGTTTCATTCATAAATTAACTCTTCCCCCGAAATGCCCTTAAACCAACTGGTGTATGGAGTTAACACTGCACATGATCCCAGCTACCTGTACAGACAGGATCCAGCTATAAAATCCTGCCTGACTTTGCTTGTTTTTATCCATCCTCCACAAAATTCCTGACAATTCCAAGTGGCAAAATATAAAAAACTGGATTTCAACTCTTTCACAGTGTTATGATGATCTATATAAAGCCTCAGCTAGCCAATGTCATATGCTAAAAGAAACTGTTGCTATCAGGCTGGTTGACCTCAACCAAAGCATCCCTCCGCTATAGAATATGATACCAATGCCACAAAATGCTATTCTTCCCATTCTGAATTGCAAACTTAAAAAGTGTGCTAGCCAGTCAGAGATATGAGTTTAAAAACTGCTTCTAGCTCCAAATTCCCCCTCCTCAACCGCAAACAAAACACAAACCTAATACACGTAAACATCATGATTTGTAGTACCTATGCAAATTTCCAGTTTGCATTGTTTCACATCATGGTGAGACTAAGCACTTTTATATTATCCATATACATATGCAGGCTTTATTATCTGTCTGTATGTCCATCAATCCTTACATCTATCTATCCTCAGTCTGTAGACATGGCATGAAAGTTATCAGAAGATGCACAACAATTAACCCCCTTACAAAGTTGCACATGTCAAAGGAATTACCAGATGTATGACAACTGACTCCCTTACACAGTTGCCAACAATTCATCCATTTCCTTGGTATGGTGGAAACTGCTGGTTGCTGGGGTGAAGCATTTTCAGAAAAATATTTCATTATTGAGGATGTCTGTCCCAGTAATATGGAAAGTATAGAGAGGGAACTTATGAAAATGATTTGCACCACTGAGCAATGCCAGGGTGTTGTAGCCAGGGAGGGAGGGAATGGTGGTGTTGGAGGGTGTGGAGGCCAGGAAGGGGTATAGTACTAGTGGTTAGGGAGGGTATGGTAGCTCAGGAGGGAAGAAGTGGTGGTGGTAAGAGAGGATGTGGTAGCCAGGCAGCAAAGTGGTGGTGAGGGAGGACATGGCAGCCAAGGAAAATGGGAGGGCTGGTGGAGAGAATGAGAGTGGTGGCAGGGAGAGAAGGTGTGGAAGTTATCCACATTAGTGAGCAGACAAGGACCCAGAGGGCCCGTGTCTACAAATGAGAACTAATTGAAGGCTTAGGAGCAATGTCCAGGAAAATTAGGTGGAAATTTAGTCACGCATCTCATTGCTGACACAGTAAACACTGTAGCAAACCATTATGAACAAGGTATGATGATTTAGAGGTTGTACAAGTTGAGCATCCCTAATATGAAAATCTGAAATCTGAAATGCTCCAAAATCCAAAACTTTTTGAACAGCAACATGACATTACAAGTGGAAAATTCCACACCTAAACGCACTATTTTCTCATTGTATTGTTATGCATGAGGAAATGCAGTAATTAGGAATGTAGACATTTCCATTTTATTACTTCGATAGTCTTCTGAGTTGTGTGAAAGGTACGCATTGAATGTATGGGTATGGGTGTGCTGGGCAGCACGCAGGGCGCATGGCGCATCTCACTTGTTGGACCCGAGGCAGTGTGGGAGAGAGACTGGCAGAGACAAAAGGAAAACAAACAAGCACAGCGTCTGGCGTGTGGTGTTTTAGCAAGCCCTATCATGTCCAGTTGTACTGTACAGTACTGTGCCCTCTATAAGTGCATCAATAAACCCAAGTGAACCAGACAAGTGCCCCTATAAGCCCTCGGAAATTTGATAAGTGCCTCCATAAGCCCAGTGTGATTCGTGTGAGTGTCGGTGAGCGGACATTGACCTCTCCCTTGTTAAAAGTGTCTTGTATTGTGTTTTGTTCGTAATATACCAAAGTTCACGTGACTACTGTGTTTCCCTGCCCACCTTCCTTCC